>CAUYQG010174745.1:0-18771 GCA_963574415.1 Tarsius wallacei
AGGGATAGGGGAAGCAATTAGTGGCAGTAAATACCTGTCTGGGGATGGGGGGACACTTCTTACAAACAAGGGTGCCTGAATGAGACATATTTGTGTACCTAACCCTTAAATGTACCCCTCAATATCACAATAAAAAAAAAATTAAAATTAAAAAAAGTAAAGAAAAGAGGAACACAATTCAGGATAATGGTGACCTTTGAACAGGGAGAGAAATGATCCTGAAGGCACACGCAGGGGTTTATAAAGTCTCTGCTTTACAAATATTTTATAAATATGGTATTCTTTTGTACCCACTCAGTGTCTAATAGAAATAATTGTTAAACAGTAGTTTAAAGGAGAAAATGCCATCTGGTTTTTAAATAGATGGTGAAAAGGCATTTGCCAATATTCAGCCAGCCAGTCTCCAGGGGACACAACCCACATTTCACTCTGTGTGACTGCTGCCCCCTGGCGCCCAACTCAGGCATGACTGGAAGCTACGGTTAGTGTTCCAGAGGCCCCCAACTTACAAGAGAAAGTAAAGGACACTTCTTCAACACTTTTTCATTTATTTATTTTATTTATTCTTGAGTCAGGGTTTCTCTCTGTCCAGGTTGGAGTGCAGTGACACGCTCACAGCTCACCGCAGCCTCAAACTCCTGGGCTCAAGCGATCCACCCGCCTCAACCTCCACAGTAGCTCTGAGACAACAGATGGGCGCCACAGCACCCCCACCCCACCCAGCTAATTTTTTAAATTTTTTTTGTAGAGTCGAGGTCTTGCTATGCTGCCCAGGCTGGTCTCGAACTCCTAGGCTCAAGCAATCCTCCCGCCTCGGCCTCCCCAAGTGCTGGGATTACAGGCGTGAGCCACTGCACCAGGTCGCCTTCAGCATTTTGAATGCCATTTACCAAAGCCAACAAACAATATAAATGCCTGCTCACCCCTCGAATGTGAATAATTATTCAGCATTGCTTCAGAGGTTCCAACAAAGCAAAATGACAAATTAAACGGATTTATTGGTAAATTTGCAAACTGTATCTATAAAAAATAGGCTTATTAAAATTATCAAAGTTCACAAAATAGAAATTATATTAAATCATTAGTTTTCTCTATATTAATAATCAGCGAGCAATAGAGATGCAAAAAAGCATCCCATCATAGTAGTGGCAAAAACCATAAAACACTTCAGAATAAACTTAACCAAAGTTATAGAACCTGTATGAAGGAATTATAAAATCTCATTGGACCAGAAAGTTATAGAAGCAATATCAAGAAATTATAGGATCTTATCAGAGATCTAAGAGAAGTCTTGAAAAAATGTAAAACCGTTTCAGGCCAGGTGTGGTGGCTCACACCTATAATCCTAGCACTTTGGGAGGGTGAGGTGAGAGGATTGCCTAAGCCCACAGGTTCGAGGCCAGCCTGGGCTCGAGACCAGCCTGGGCAGCATAGCAAGACCTCATCTCTATAATAAAGCAAGAAAAATTAGCCGGGCATGATGGCGCACGCCTGTAGTTCCAGCTACTTGGAAGGCTGAGGAGGAAGGATCGCCTGAGCCCAGCAGGTCGAGGCTGCAGTGGTTGTGAGCATGCCACTGCACTCCAGCCTAGGTGACAGAGTGAGACTCCGACTCAAAAATATATATATATCCTCTGGGGAGACTTAATACCATCAATGCTTCCCAAAATTACATTTATACTTAATGCCATTATAATTTAACTTCCTCGTGGAATTTTTATTTTTTTAGGCAGGGATGGGGGAGAACCAGATAAAGCAATTTAAAATTTCATGTGAGAGAATAAATTCTAAAAATAGACTGGGGAAGTATTAAAGAAAGAAAAACAGTGAGGGAGATTGATCCATCCAGATGCTAATGACACCCAATATTATAGTTTCAGATGGGAACTCACCCCTCATATGAGACTCGCCTATGCAATTGACAGCTGTCTCCATTGTTGTGCCTGAGGGACATCTCATACCCGGCAGGTCCAAACCAAATAGAGTATAAATAATAGTCAAAGTGGTTCAATTAATAGGTGGGGCTGGAATAAGCGGATTTCCGCCTGGAATACAAGCAAACAAACAAACAATGCTTGACTCCTGCCTTACTGCTTATACTAAAATATATTCCACAGGGAGGTTGACACACAAAAAATTTTTAATATTGCGACAGGCCGGGCACTGTGGCTCACGCCTGTAATCCCAGCACTTTCTGGGAGGCGGGGGAGTGGGCAGGAGACTGCTTTGAGCCCAAGAATTCGAGGCCAGCCTGAGCATCACGGACAAGACCCTGTCTCTACAAAAAATAAACAGCTGAGCCTGGTGGCACGCGCCTGTGATCCAGCTACTCAGGAGGCCAAGGCAGAAGGATCACGTGTCTGGGAGGTCGAGGCCGTGGTGAGCTGTGATTGTGCCATTGCACTCAAACCTCCTCGACAGATTGAGAACTCAAATAAAAAAAAAATAATTGCGTCAAAATGTAAGAGACTGTTTGGGGGTGGGGGGACAGGCAGAAGAGGATGGGTTTTCCTAAGCATGGAGGTAATTCCACAACCTAAAAATGTTGACCTTTCAGCAAACACCATAAACAAGCCGAAGACACACGTGTACAAGATGGACCAAAGGTGTGGAACTCAAGAGGCCGCAGGCGCTCAGCCTCAGGTCCGAGAGAGGCCAACAGGCAGACACGCAGGTTGGCTTAGGGCGAAAGGAAAAGCACGCGGCTGCCTTCCCGAGTCCTCCACCTGCAGCAACACGAGCCGCGACCACAGGGACATCGCCTCAAAAATGTGTTCCCTGAGACCCCCAAAATATTGGAAAATAACCGGGGCAAAAGATTTCTTCTGCGCTCTGGCTTAATTCGCAGCCACCAGAAAGAAAAGTAATCTCCACATTCCTGCCTGGGATGTCGATGGGCTCTTGAGCTACCCGCTTGAGGTGAGGAGACCTCAGAGGCCGCGGTCCCCACGGTGGCTGGAGCTCCGCTGCTGGCACGCGATGCCGCCGAAGCGCAGGCGCAGGGCGCAGGCGCCGTTGCGCTTCGGCCGGGAGGGTCTGGTAGGGCTGGGGTGTTTGCTCCGCAGGTACAAACTGTCGACAGGTCGGGAGAAGGCTGGTGTCCCGATGAGATTGAGCGTGGTCTCACTCCAAAGCCTTTGGAGAGATGGCCGAGCGCTGGAGACCTGACCCTGTCCTCTGGGCCAGGTGAGAATTTACAACCATCCCTCGAGCACGTGTTTCACTGCAGCGGCTAATTAAGTGGGAGGAACTCAGGAACTCTCAACATTCTGATAAATAGAGGTTATCTTCCCCTGCCCACTGCAGCGCCCCAAACCCTGCCTAGCGACAGATTGGTTTAAGTGGTGGGGCACTGGGGAGGAGAGGGAGAGCCCAGAGTTTTCAATAAGGAAAGAAGTGAGGAGGAGGAGGGACAGTCAATCCAAGTAGTGGATTAGAGCTAGCCACAGCTTCACAAGAAACTGCAGTTACTGGAGCAGGAAGGGGCCCCAGAGACTCTCTGGAAGCATCTCAGAGTCCAGAGGGATAAGAAAGGAGGAAGGATGTGTCTGATCCTTGCCTTCTCAGTGATCCAAAGGTTTGACTCAGTGGTATGAGCTCCTCCACCTTCCAGGCATTGGCCAGCAGCTGCTGAGATGACAGAGCCCTGGAAAATGCGGTGCAGGGCTGATGGAGGCCCACCCTTGGAGGACGCTGAAACTGGCCAGATGGTTAGAAGGACATGAGGAAGACTGGGTGCAGTAGCTTACGCCTGTAATCCCAGCACTTTGGGAGGCAGAGGCCAGAGGATTGCTTGAGCCTAGGGGTTCAAGACCAGCCTGGGCAACTTGGCGAGACCTCGACTCTACAATAAATAGAAAAATTAGCCAGGTGTGGTGGCTCACGCCTGTGATTCCAACTACTTGGAAGGCTGAGGCAGAAGGATCACCTGAGTCCAGCAGGATGAGGCTGCGGTGGCCGTGAGCATGCCACTGCCCTCCAGCCTGGGGACAGAGAGACTCCTACTCAAAAAACAAAAACAGAAGGGGATGGTCCTGGAGTAAGCATATTAACTCCACACAGGCCACTGAATAATCAGCTGAGCGTCTACAGGTAGCAAAGACTGGGTGGCCAGGGCAGCAAGGAACCCCAGGCCTCTCCATCCCAACTTCAACCAAAGTAGCTCCAGTATTACTGGTTTTCTGTGTGGGCTTCTGGATACATTTCAAGTGGATAATTGGCCCCGTGGCTAAATAAGCAGGAAACTCTCATCATCCAACTCCCTTATTTTAGAGAAAGAAGGGGGAGGGGGCAGAGTAAGCAAACTGGAAGAAGGCCATTTCTGCTGGACCCATCAGCAGCCCTGGTTGAGCCTGACACATTGCAAGTTGCTGGATGAAAAAGGCCAGACTGAAAAACAGGCCTTGGGAATATTTGGCACATTGACAGAGTGGGAAGTGCCTTGCCAGGTCCTTCCCCCTGTGCACTGTGTCTTGTTCTCAATGGAGAGGGAGTGCTCAGCAGCGCTGAGAACTGACAGTCTGAAGCCTCAAATATGGCAGCAGAGAAGGCATGTTCTGCCAGTTCTGCCTCCCATGCCACATTGGCTGGTCACCTGCTCTGAGAACCAAAAACAATATAGCTGCTTCAAAGAATGCCTTGGAGATTCTATCTCCATCAAAGGCCAGAACCCTCATGTGAAACTTTGAGAATGCTTCAGGCTCCTTGGCAATTGTCAGTGGGCTCCTTACAACCTGGCTCAGCTGCAGAATGACTTTCCAACAGGGACAAGTAGCCAGTGGAAGCACAGTCCACTTAGACCAAGCCTTGAGTTCTGTGTAAATGCCAAAGAAGTCTGGAGGCTTAAGATAGAGCTGTGAACAGTGCCTGAGTCATGGGTCTGTTGCTCAGATAAATATGAAGGGACCAGTTTTTCTCAGCCTGTTATTAAACTAAACCTTCCTTTAATAAAACTGTCATACTCTTTTCCTGACTTGGACAGCATTTATCCTAAAGTGGGGTTTTTAATCTTAAATCCATGGGACACTTAGAGGTTGAGGAATGCTGTAAGGTGGACCTTTTCCTGAGGGCTTTGCCCCTTGTTTTTCATCTGATTTACAAAAAGATACCTGACTTAAGATTAGAACTATAGGCCTGTTCCAGAAAAGAAACACTACTAGCCTATGAAAACGCTCAACTTCATTTGATTAACTCAAACTGACTCAAACATCCATCACTTTCCACCTTTCAAACTAGTAAATAAAATATAAGTGGCCACATATAAGTGGGGAGGGGATACGGTAAGAGTCAAAACAGAAGTCTTTACTGAAAGGCAGTGTGGGAATATAACTTAGATTTTTTTTTTTTTTTTTTGAGTTGGAGTCTCACTCCATTGCCCAGGCTGGAGTGCAGTGGCACGGTCACGGCCACCCCAGCTTCAACCTGCTGGGCTCAGGCGATCCTTTTGCCTCAGCCATCCAAGTAGCTGGAACCACAGGCACGCGCCACCACACCCAGCTAATTTTTTGATTTATTGTAGAGACGAGGTCTCACCATGTTGCCCTGTCTGGTCTCGAACCCACGGGCTCAGGCAATTCTCTCGCCTCAGCCCCCCCAAAGTGCTGGGATTACAGGCTTGGGCCACCACACTCGGCCATATTTTTTTTTTCAAGTCAGGGTCTCACTCTGTTGCCCAGGCATGAGTACAGTGGCATGATAACGGCTCATCACAGCCTCGACCTCCTGGGCTCAAGCAATCCTCCCACCTCAGCCTCCTGATTAGCTGGGACTACAGGCATGCACCAAGGCACCTGGCTAATTTTTTTGTGGAGACAAGTTCTTGCTGTGTTGCCTAGGCTGGTCTCAAACACCTGGCCTCAAGCAATCCTCCCACTTTAGCCTCCCAAAATTCTAGGATCACAGGCATAAGACCCCACACACCTGGCAATCTTAGAACTTTTAATGCACTCACTGAGCCATTTCTCTTTTTGGAATTTATCCTATACTATACAGATCCAAATTAGTTAATGAATACACACTTACAGCATTTTTCATAAATGTTAGAAACAAATGTCTACAAGTAGACAGATGACAGTACATCCAAGACGAGATGCTCTGTGATTGTTCAGAAGGCTAGGTAGACCCACATGGGTTATTCTGAAACTGGTTCCAAGCTACATTAAGTGGGAAACGGAACAGAGTAGATGTGTGTGCTCAGGATGGATACAAACTCCAGGGAGAGTTCAGGGATCGGGTAGGAGGAAGCTTTGCTTTTCATGGTCCAGCCTTTTGTACTGTTTGAATGTTTACCACATCCATGTGTCACTTAAAACAAACACCCTAAAGAAAGTCTTCCTCTCTTTCTAAAAACCAGGGTTGCTGCCCTCCACTCACTTCTTGCAACCTTGTAGAAAAGATCTTCCTGCCACAGATTAGCCAGAACATCTCCCTTCTCCCAAGTTATCAGACAGTTCCAAGGTGGTTCTCTTAATATTCCCAGATAAGAGGAAGAAGGAACCCCTACATTTTATCTTTCCATCCAGAATGGCAGGATCTCCGCCTGGCAAACAGGCTGCATTCAGCACAGCAGTGGCAGGATTCACACAGCAAAGTGGGCACATTCAAAAGTTGAACCTAAGACATTTAAATTGTTTCTGTGGACACTAAAGAGGGTGGAAATAAAACCATGAAGATGGTGGAAATGAGAAAGACATTAAAGAAGTTGAAAGCCACAGTGATAGGAAGAATGAAGAGGAGGAAGGTGCTGGATTTTACTGAGAAGAAAACAGACTGAGTTCAAAAGCCTCACCAGTAGAAGTTTGCAGTATTGCATTTTGGTTGTGTATAAATTAAACAAAAAACAAGAAAAATTTTGATATTACCCTCTGGTAAAATGCAGAACCAACTCCCTTTTAAAACAGGTTTGTGGATTAAAATGGACCATCTACTGCCTGGGATGAACAGAAACAGCTGGACGGTAGGGAAACCACTAGCCCAAGAAACCCAGAGACTCTCGGATAATCTTAGGCCAGGGCCTCTCTCAGTGGTATTCCCCAAAACAGCCCTCTCCCAGATATGTGGTTTGGGGAAGCCAAATCCCACCAGTCACAGGTGTGTTGGCCACGTACACAAGTGGGGAAAAACTTCCTGTTCCAGTGTGGCCTACATCCCCCACTGCTACTTCCGTCTTCTGCACACCTCACAGAGCAGCACGGTGGCCACTGCTGAGCTGGGTCAGGTAGATGCTGGAAACACACCCAAACAGGTTTGAATCACAAATCAATGGTACAAGGTCAGAGTTCTTGTGCCTTCAGAAAACCCAGAAGCCTCAAATAGGAGTGGGAAGAGTTGGGGGAAATTGAACCAGACTTCTTCCAATGGCCACTCAAGAGAAAACTCAGCAACCCTTGCCTGTCTCTGACCCAGAGAAGTTGCTTGAGGGACACAGTCTGGAGCTGTGATGGGACAGGGAGAAAAGGCACATGGTATGCTTCCTGCAAAACTGCCTCTGGAGTCCCAAGGGGGGGGAGGTAGGGGCACTCACCAGAGCAGGGACCTTGACTGGGCTTGGTGGGGCCAGGCAAAGGGGGAAGTAGAAAAAGCAGCAACAGCCTCTTGAGATCAACCAGCACCAACTGAGGCCCTGCCGCACCCATGGGCAGAGGTCTTGGCCAGCTCAGCACTGGGGGCACTTTCAAACGCAAGCTCCTTCCCTAAGGATTTCTGTGGAGTGCCAGCATTTGATGCTACCCACATCAGAAATCTGACCAGAGTAGCATGTCTCCGCAACCTGGAATCAAGTTGTTGAGGTGAGAAACCTCACTGCCCACGGCAAACCGAGAAAGTCCTTCTTTCAGAGAGAACCTGAGTGCGGGATAAGGTGGTTAGACAGCAAGGATCTTTCTTTCTCAAGCTGTCTGGAGACAATGCCACAGCCAAGAGGACTCTGACAGCTGCTTGGGACGGTTGAAGATGCTAATATCCCTGACCAGACACGGGGTAAGAGGAAGAGCTCCTCCAACGCAGAACCCTGATACACAGCCCTCTTATAGGTCCCCTGGATCTGAGCCCCCAGGGACCACCGCTCTAGGGGGCCTCTCCCCCCATCCCTCAGATCCCCATGTGGTTCACCCGCTAAGAGAAAAACCAGTCCTGCCCCTGGAGCCTCTCCAACTTCAATGAGGCACTGGAGTCACCACTTTCCTGACGAACCAGGAAGCTGAAGAGGCTCAGGCTTGTCAATCCTGTGTGGTAAAAGTGAAAACTTCCTGTCTTTTGCTCAAGAGTCTGTTTGTGTGTGTGTCTGTCTCTCTCACATATACACAAACACACACGTGCACACATACACACAAAGTATGGTCTCACAGGCACAGCATCTTGTTTCTTTTAAAAAATAAATATTTATAAATGTAGGGAGGAAGATTCAAAGAATCAGAGTATCTTTCCCTCCAAAAGCACAAACGTCCCATGTGTAAGTCAAACCAAGATTTTAAGTCCACCAACCCATGAATGAATCCCTCACCACCCCCCGAAGATGCTGCATTGAGGGCCAGGTGAGCAGGGGAGCTGATCTCTGGCTCTGGCCCTCAGTCTCCCTTGGTGATGAGGTCCTCAATGTAGGCGTCCAGCTCATCATCAGTGTTTATGTCTATGTCCTGGAACAGAGCAAGGCAAGGGTCAGCCAGGGGCCAGAAGGTGGTAGGGGACTTACCTCTCTACCCCTCTCCCAGCTCCAGAGTCCCCTTCCCCTCTCCCTCACCCTGGCTGTCAGGCTTCTGTCCAGTCTTGATCACTCTCCCCTTGCCATCTACTGTGCACTGATAACACCCAGATCCCTTACCATCCTGCTTCTATCCCATGTCTCACCCTGACCACTGAGTGCCTCTTCACAGAGGTCCTGGTTCTACCCTCCACCACTCCCGGCCTCCTCCAGTCAACCAGAAGATTGAAAACTGAATCATGCCACTCCCCTCCAGTGATATCCCCCTGCTCTTGAAATCAAATCCCACCTTGTACAGGCCCTGACTCTGTTCCTAAACCCCACAAATCCCCGCTCAGGCCTTAAGTCCTACTCTTCTCTCTGCCTAGAACGCTTGTTTCCTACTTTTTCCATGTCTCAGCTCAAATACTACCCCCTCAGAGACCACCCTGTACACCCTAGTAAAGTAGCCTCCTCCAGGTTACTGTATCTCCTTATTGGCATCACAGCACTTCCCACCATCAGTAATTCTGTCTCCTCCACCAGACTGTGAGAGCAAGAACCTTCTCTGGCCTATCCTGTTAAGGACAGGCACAGAGTGGGCCCTCAGTGTTTACCGCCTGGATGAAGAACCAACACCCTAAAGGGCACATCCCACTTCTGGGCTACCCAATCCCATTGGGGTGTCATCTGGAAAAGCAAGAACTTTGTATGGCTTGGAGGGTTCTCAAACCAGGTTGTACATCAGAATGTCTAAACAAGGGGGAAAGTCTGGTTCTGTGGGTCTAGCTGGGATGAGGCCCAGGCAGCCGCACCACCTCAAGCCCTCATGGTCAGGACGCTGCGCAGCCAGGGTTGAACCATAGATTCCTGTGAGTGGATAGATTCCTATGAGAAAGGAACTGGAAGTACCCAGGCCCCCCTCCCTGAGAGACCAGGTGGTCCAGCTGCAATAGGAGGGCTGCCTGGCTCACCTCCTGCACCTTTTGCAGGAGTGCCACGATGTTGGTCCTCAGCTTCTGCAGCTTCTCCTCTGTCTCACGAAGTTTCCTCTCAGAGGTACGCAGGCTCTCCTCAGAGGCCTTGGCCCGCGAGTCAGCGCGGCTCTGGTAGGAATGGCACAGATTCTGGAGCCCCACTTCATACTGCTTAAAGTACTCTTTCTGTCAGGAGGGAAGCCACAAGAAGAGCGCAAAAGTTCACAGGGATCCTCAGAGCCCAGTTATAGACAGACATGAGTGTCCCCAACTGGTTCCATCCAAGGATGCTTGGTTTGAAGGAACGTATCAGATACAGGGGGCAAGCAAGTTTCTCTAGAGATGTGGCTTTTCATTTTTAAAAGGTAGCAGAATACTTGTTTCAAATAAAATGTGAGTGGAATCTTACTGCAAAAAACAATTTTAGTACCTCTTCAGGTTAAACCTGTTTTCTAAATTCAAATGTTTAACATGATTTACTTCTGTATCACCAATGAGAATGATAAGGCCATTTTGATGAGTATAACCTACAACCAGCAGGTGCTGGCTGGCCACCTGCAGTCTTACCAACTCCAGCATTTACTTCTGTAAAGATGCATGAGCTACCTGGCGCTGAGAAGCTTCTGGGTGTTATTTGTAAAAACTGTTATTGGCAAGTATTTAACTGTGTCATTCACCTTACACTCTAGAACATTATCCCACTAAACCAAGATAGCAAGAGAAACTTTCAATTCTACACACACTCACAAAATAATTGCCTTGGCAGCACAAAATAAATACTTGAGCAGGCTCCAAAGTATTACAGTGAAGTATATAACATTTTAAAGGAGAACATGCTTTGTAATGTTTTAACTTTTTATTTTTAGATAATTTATAAATTCACATGCAGCTGTTACATTTGTTTTTTTAAAAATGATGTCTGAATCAAATATATGCAGGACCCCTGAGACTATATGGAACTCCTGACCCAGCATAATGGGATAAAGGACAATCATTTACAGACTGACAAGGGCTTAATTAATATTAGACTCTACTGTGTCCCTGATGCTAAAAAAAGTAAAATTTTAAGTTATTTTAGACATTACAATTAGGAGGACAAAGTTGATACACTGTTATTATACCTCCTTTAACAAAAATAAGCTAATTTACTATTTTTAGACTCAGACGCTCACACCAACTGTTTTGGGACCACTGCAGAGATCCCGCTGTACCCTGGCTTTGCTTGGAGTTTGGCAACAACTTCAAGCCAAAAGCAACAAATCTGACAAGAAGATGCCAGGCAGACCCAGCCGTCCTGTCAGCTATTTGTTCCTGCAGAGAGTGCCTGCAGCCTAAACAAGGGCAAAAGTTGAAGTGTGGAGCTTTCTTTGAAAAGCTGTGATTTCTACTACATTCTAGCTTCCTCACTGTGCACCATGTCCTCTCATCACCAGAAAGAGCAAGGTGGTATTATGAAAAGAGCAAGACCCTTGTCCTAAGAAGTATCTGGATCCAACTCTGGGCCCTGTCACTGACCAAGAGACTCTTCACCTCCTGAGCCATAATTTCAACTACTAGCCCCATTTCATTTTTTTAGAAATACAACAGAGATAAAACCCCATGTTTCTCTCTGGAAAACTTCGCCAAGCACACAGCTACCACACGAGGGCCCAACATCTTGAAGATATTAACTTGCAGTTTCCATTCCAGTCCTCTTCTCTAGAACCTCTTCCTACCATATAAAACTATTCCTACCATATATAAAGCATCCCACTCCATACGGATGATTCCCAGATTCTATGTTCAGCCCTAGGCTCCCTGTGCCTCCAAGTACCCTAACCTCCACCTGCACATTGCCAGAAATGTCGTGCTTCCAGTGCCACACAAATCTCCATCACCTTCCTTGCATGCACAGTTTTCTCTCCCAGTTAACACAGCTTTGTCATTAACTTCCAATTCCCACAGGCCTGAGACACAGAACAGCATGTGGCTTCTGCCTCCTCCCCATTTCTTGCCCCAAGTCAATGACCAGGCTGTTGACGACCTGACACAATCCTCTCGCTCCTGGTTCACTTCCATCACTCTGGCTCCCATGCCAGTTCCCTCACCACTAACCTCTTACAACAGGACCAGCCTCCTTGCTCCTGAGTCTCCCACCCACCTATCCATCCTACCTCAACAGCTGCCACTCAAATTACCCTCTTAGGGCCCTGGCCAAATCAGCTTGCCACCTGTTTTTGTAAATTAAGCTTTACTGGAACACAGCTACATCCATTCCTTTATATATTATCTGGCTGCATTCATGCTTCTGTAACGGCAGCACCGAGTGGTTGATACAGAGACTATATAGTCAGAAAACCTCCAATTATTCGCCAACTGGCCCTCTAGAGAAAAAGCATATTGACCTCTGCCCTAGACATGGTTCAGATCAACAATTCCTTCAGTTCAGGCCCTCCCTTTCATACAGCATTTAAGCCAGTATGACTTAGACCAGGAATTCCAAATACATCAGATCCTGGCTCTCAGGTCCTTCCTTCTCTGCTAAATGGAAACCACACACCCTGCTGCCCTGTCACCCACCAGAGCCTTTGCTCACAGAAGTCTTTGCCTCAAACACTCCCTTTCACTTACTGGTTGAAAGGCACATTTTCTTCAGACTGAGCTGCTGGCTCCACCTCCTCCTGGCTGCCACAGGCCTCTACCCACTTCTTCAGCACTCGCTGCTCCTCACTTCATGTCCAGCTACCTGGTAACACCTCAAGTCTCTACTCCATCTTGAGCCACTTGGAGGCAGAACTCTCTTTTGCTGCTTACTATGAACTCTGGCAGAGGTCTGCTCGGGGCAGGTGCAATATCAGCATTTACTGGGTTGACTAAGACGTAGTGCTTATCTCCACACACCCCAAGTTTCTCTAAACCTCCCCTCAGGAGTTACGTTTTATGCACACTGAGCCTAAGCTCTTCACTGTTGCCTGGGACAGGTTTACTCTCTCTGCTAAGGCAGAAGAAAAGGGATGTACTTATAGAATGTCAAACCAGGCCTGCTGTCACTAAGGAAGGACTTAGCTCCTAGCACCTATGGCGGAGTGGGGTTGGTTTTCTGCACACCAGAGTCCTATCAAGCTAAGCCACTTTTTCTCCACAACATGTTTCTGCTTCCTTTCTTTCTGTAGAAGAAAAGCGGCAGACTGGCCGCAATGGGGCAAGTGGCTGAGGGCTGACAATCGCAACAAGTTCGGGGGCAGGGGGTGGGGGAGGGATGAAGAGTGCAAAATCAAAGGTCAGGCCAAACTCACCAGAGGAAAAGATATCAGCTCATCTGAATTCATAGCACTCAGCTCCTTCTTGGAGATAGGGAAACTTGGAGGCAGAAAGTACCGTAAACAATTCCTAAGCAAGAAAAAAGGTGGGGACAGGAATTCAGAAAGGCATAGAGAGGATGGAGACCTGTTGCTGGCCCTGGAGACACATTTACCGAAGGATCTGGACAAGTAGGTCGACGGTCTCGTGGTTGGTGCTTGGGGCAGTGGTGTCAGGCTCGATGCGAATGCAGTCAGAAGTGGAAGGTTCTGCCATGGCCACAGCCTGCTGGGCCACCATAGCCTCCTCCTCCTCCCCGCCCTCCTGCTGTGTGTCAGGGCTCTGATACTCTGGAGAAGGGGGTTTCATCAGCCGCACATCCTCACAGCCTTTCTCCACCCTATGAAGAACACACAGGTTGTGTCAAGTATGTCCTGTCTTGACACAAAACCAGAAAGCCACTGGCAGATGAGCCGGGGACACCTTCCTCAGAGAACCATTGCTCCTCCCCAATGGGGGCATTACCAGCGGTCTCTTGGTGTCGTGTCTGTGGGCACGTAGTCAAACTTCACCTTCCACCGCACCACATGCTTGCCCACCTCCACGGCTGTGACACGGCCTGTGTACCACTCCCTGTTCACACGCACCTCCACGTGCAGCCCTTTATCTAAGAATTCAGAGGAGCAAGTCAGAAAACTGGAGTCCTTTATTTAGCCCCAGGTCACCTTGAGAAAGGTAACCCCCAGGGTTTGGAGGACAGGAACCTATAGGTGCTTGCCCCCACTATTCAAGGACACAGAGCCTAGCTACTCCAGTCTCCTTTCCCATCTTTCACAAAGGTGCCAAAGAGCAAAAGGATGAGTGACTGCCAGCGGTGAATACCAAGGAATCTGTGTTAAAAATAACCATGAGGGGATGCTATCTTCAGGTTTCTGCTTGAGATTAGACTTGGATCCACTGCTGCACAAGAACCCAGACCCAAGAAAGACTCCACAAGCCTTTACAATTAAACTGCTGCTGGTGAGTGGCTCCACTGTCACTAAGGGCTGCCAGTACATCCCCAAACTCACCTTTCTGAGCCCTCTTGAGCTCAGCTGAGTCCTCTTCCTCAGCACTGTCTGACAGCTGCAAGGAGAACAGACTATTAGAGGCATCCCCAGTCCTGCTCAAGAAGGATACCTTCACTTTACTGGACAACCAGGGTCAGTAGTCATCATCTTCATGTCTTCCTATGCTGCACTTTAAATCACCGTGCCTTCTGACAACCACTCTCAAAAATTACTGTCCAAAGTATACATCCAGACACAGGGAAGCAAAGCATTTCCATCCCCCCTTGTATGTCAGTATGAGTTCAGGTCTGTGATTAGAGCCAAAAATCTCTTACTCAAGACCCTACCTGGCACCATGTTTCTAGTCATCTGTGTGACTGAGAGTCCTTAAGAGATCAACTAGGTTTCTAGAAGGTTTATGTCATCAACACACATGGA
This sequence comes from Tarsius wallacei, assembly GCA_963574415.1. Taxonomy (NCBI): domain Eukaryota; kingdom Metazoa; phylum Chordata; class Mammalia; order Primates; family Tarsiidae; genus Tarsius; species Tarsius wallacei. The sequence continues at coordinate 14,421 of CAUYQG010174745.1, forward strand.
GCTGGTATGGACTACTGGTGAAGGATGCAAGCCCTGGGTAGAGAGACTCTGACAACCCCACCTCAACCACTCACTTCATTCAAGTCCTTCTTTTCCTCCTTCACAGCAAATTTGCCTCGCTTGCACCTTTCCTTTCTTTTCTCAGCCTCTTCCTCAGTTTCTTCCTCATCAGAGACCACAAGACTCCGCTTGCGACCAGGGGTTGCCTAGAGCAAGAGGACAGTGGGAAAGAATGTAAGGGCCCCTGTTCAACACCCTTAAGAGGTAGAAAGATTTCATCTGGTATAAAGGAGCTGTTCAGACAGGGCCCTGTACGTCTCTCAATCCCCACCTGTCATTACTCAGTACGTGTACACAAGCAACACCACCCTGGCCCCAGCACCATGAGGACCTTGCTCAAAGCTGTCATGGGGGAAGCCTGTCAGTTCATTTCCTGCCTTAGCCTGTCTGGCAAGCCAGCTATGACCATCCTGTGACACATCAACCACTGCCTCAGGCCACCAGCCCATACTCACACTTAAAGAAGCCAGTGGAGGTGATGGAACTTTGTGACAAACCAAAACTCAGAGGGAACAATGAGGAGCTCCCTGTACAGGTAACCAAATTGCTCTGTGCCCCTGAACAAGCCCCTTCAGTTATCTGTCCTCCCTCTCCTCAGGGGCAGCAGAAAAGCTTTGAGATCTGGTGATCTTCCGGAATCTTCCCCAGTACCATTCTGACACCACATAATTCCATTTCTATATCAATGACAATGAACTAGGGACTTGAGAAGGAAAATATTCTCACCAGGGAGAGTTTAGGGGGCGGCTCTGGCTTCTTGACCACTGGAGTTTTGACAACTTTGGGAGCAGAAACCTCCCGAGGGCTCCTGGAGTTGGGCAGTGGAGATGGTGACAGTGGCTGCACCAGAGATGCGGGCCGGGGCACAGTCTTGACTGGAGCGTTCACAGGCTTTCGGGGAGCCTCAGGTGGCTGGAGCAGCCTGGATGTACTGGCCTCCTCCCGGGCTGCCAAGGCAGGGGGCTTTAGGGCGCTGCTGGTAACAGGAGGCTTTCGAGGCTGGCTGGGTGGTCTGGAAGCTTGCAGAGAAGGCGGTCTGCTTGGGGCATTCCTGATAACAGCAGGTAAAGGGGGTGACCGAGGACGCTGAGGTCTACGTACAGGTTCCTAAAAAAGGCCCACAGAGAGTGAGAACACTGATCCTAGCATGAGGCATGTGAAGAAAAACCACTCCCCCATGCCCCTGGACTTTACCTCAGTGGAAGGTCTTGTGGTCACTTCTAAGGGCAATTTCTTCAGGTCAGCTTGGGAGCGGATGGGTGTAGTTTTCTGCAGGGCAAACATGATGATGAAGTTGTTTGCATATCTTGGCACATTCAAGCAAACCTTCTGGATCCCCACTATGTGTCTGGGACATTGGGCAAATAAAATAGAAAAACCTAGGCCACAGTTCTACTTTTACAAGCTTTCTAATCTCACCTGGGAGACAAAACATACGTAAACACTAAACTAACAGCAAGTTACAGGATACTATGTGCTTAATCCAGCAACTGAGAGAATGGGGAAAAGTGTTAATGGACTAAGTTCCTATAAAAGGAAGCCAAAAAGGTGAGAAAGGCCTGATGGAGGAGGAAACTTGGACAGAGCCAGAAGGACAAGTGAGAAAAGACAAGGAGGCAAACATAAGACATCACATATTAATAAGAGCACAGAAAGGGAAACACTTTTGTAATATATATAATAAAGGTGACCCAGAAATAGATTAAGGAAAATTTTTTAAAAATTGTTTTTTAATTTTTAAAAAATATGAAGAAGAGCTGGGCACAGCAGCTCATGCCTGTAATACCAGCACTTTGGGAGGTGGAGGCAAGAGAAGTGTCTGAGCCTAGGAGTTCAAGACCAGGCTGGGCAACCTGGCAAAACCCTGTGTCTCTACAATAAATCAAAAATTAGCTGGACGTGGCAGCACACACCTATAGTTTCAGCTACTTGGGAGGCCAAGGCAAAAGAACTGCTTGAGCCCAGCAGGTCGAGGTTGTGGTGGCCATGAGAGTGCCACTGCACTCAAGCCTGGGCAACAGAGTCAGACTCCAACTCAAAAACAAACGAATACATAAATAATAAAATAAAAATATGATGAAGGGCTGGTGTCACAAACATATCCAGAAAAAAGCTGACAAATTAAAGAAAAAAATAGAAATATAAGTGACTGAGCAATCCTAAAAGAAACATAAGTGGATATGTGGAAAACTGTCTACCCTTAGAAATATGAGAGAAATTGAAATTATAAAATATGTATCTTTGCCTTTCAAATCTGCAAAAACATTTAAAAATAAAACTCTCCTATACTGCTGGTAAAGAATTGAAATTCATATATCTCTAGAGCTGGGCACAGTGACTCATGCCTATAACCCCAGCACTTTGGGAGGTTGAGGTGGAAGGACTGCTTTATTAGCCTGGGCAACACAGAGAGTCCTCGCCTCTATGAAAAAAATTTAAAAATTAGATGGATATGGTGGCATTTGTCTGTAGTCCTACTATTCAGGAGGCTGAGGCAGAAAGACGGTGTTAGCCCAGAATGTTGAGGCTGCAGTGATCTGTGATCATGCCACCGCATGACAGCACCTGGGCAACAGAATGAGACCCTGACTCAAAACAAAAAAGAAACTCTGAAGGATAATTTGAGAATAGCTGTAAAAAGTCATAGAATTTTGCAAGCTCTTTAACTCTTTCACTTCTAAAAAGTTATCAAGAAAATAATTACGCATTAAAAGTTTTATGTATGTAAAATACACATATGGCATAATTTTCATATTTCTCTTAAAAAATGTATTTATGAATACACATTCTGAATGAACTGGACCACTTTGAAGTATATAAATAATTTGTTTTTTTTTTTTTTTTTTTTTTTTTAGTTTGAGTATCACAAGATCGCCCAGACTGGAGTGCAGTGGCCACAACCCGCCCCCCCACCCAAGACCCGCTGGGCACCCGCGATCCTTCCGCCTCAGCCTTCTGAGTAGCCGGCATTACAGGCGCGCGCTACCACGCCCGGCTAATTTTTTTGATTTATTGTAGAGATGAAGTTTTGCCTGCCCAGGCGGGTCTCGAACCCGCGGGCTCAGGCAATCCACTCACCTCAGCCTCCCAAGGTGCGGGATTACAGGCTGAGCCACCGAGCCCGGCTAGGGGAAATATTTTTTGTCAGGGATTCAAATCATGACAACTAACAGGGCCTACATGCTAGGAATACACAGACAAATTAGACTGATGTGACTATTCTCTATAACAATTGTCCATTTCAAAGGAATTTGATAAATAAATGACTGCTTTTTACTAAACTATGACTTCCTTAAGAGTAGAAACCATGTATTGTATCTTTCATATCTCTAGCATGTATAGTGGTGTCTAGCACACAAGTCTCAATAATAGTTATTAGATCAATGAGATGGAGTCTTTGCCCTCAATGAGCTCCCAGTCTAGTAGCAGAAACAGACATATTAAAAACCCCAATACAATAAATGCCATAATAAAATTATATGCAAGGTGCTGTGGGATCAAAAAGCGAGGCATTTAATTCTGCCTTGAGGGATCGGGAAATATTTTATAACCATGTTGGACTATAAGGGATAAATAAGATCATGACAATGAAGGAAAGAAAACAATTGTCTTCCTGGCAGCAGGGAGCATCTAAAAGTTACAATAACACAAAAGTATGAGGAAGTTTCAGAAAGAGCAAATATAATTTATTAGACCTTATAAACCGAGACTTATAAATTGAGTCTTGATCTTTAGTGAGTATCCAATACTTAGCAAAGGGTCTAGAACATAGTAGGTACTCAATACATCTTCTTGGTAGTATTTCAAAGTAGCTGAAGCATGGTGGTATGTGTAGAAAAATAGAGGCGGTAAGGCTGAACAAAGAAGTTAGAACTGGGTGGTGATAAATAAAAATAAAATAGTTAATAATATGATATATTAAATATAAATGTCAATAATAGCAAGTATTAATCATGTTTTTGATGTATTAATATACCAGGCCCTGTCCTGAAAACTTCACAAGCAATATCTCATTTAATCCTTTAAATAATCCTATGAGCTGGGCTCGGTGGCTCAGCCTATAATCCCGTGCTTTGGGAGGCTGAGATGAGTGGATTGCCTGAGCCTGAGGGTTCAAGACCCGCCTGGGCAACTTGGCAAGACCTCATCTCTACAATAAATCAAAAAATTGGCCGGGCGTGGCACCGCGCACCTGTAGTTCCAGCTACTTGGAAGGCTGAGGCGGAAGGATCGCCGGAGCCCAGCAAGTCAAGGCTGCGGTGGCCGGGAGCGGCCACTGCACTCCAGTCTG
>CAUYQG010174746.1:0-15338 GCA_963574415.1 Tarsius wallacei
TCATAAAACAATAAACAAATCATTGTAAGAATTGTATATAATGGGGTATAATGGTTTTTAAATACTTAATTTCTAGAAAAGAAAATATTTACTCCTACACTTCCTATCAACAAGGGTGCCTGAATGAGGCATATTTGTACACCTAACCCTTAACTGTACCCCACAATATCATAATAAAAATACTGAATTAAAAAAAGAAAACATTTACTCCTAAACAACATAAATATAAAATAAATAAGCAGATAAATAAATAAATAAATAGATTTTGCAGTAGGTTTTGGGTTTGTGGTCCAAATGGAACCAAATAAAACGAATACTAAATGCATGACTACTATGAGCAAGAGACTCTGATTGAACTTTTGTCATTTAAGATTATGTTCAGCTGCAAGTACCAGAAAACCCAATTAAACAGTGGATTAAGAAAATTGAGGTTTTTATTATTCTGATGTGATGAAAAGTGAAGAGTTTGCAACTGCCACAGCACTGCCAACTGTCATCAGAGATCCAGATTCTTAACTTGTTCTCATCTACAATTTTAGCATGTAGTTGTCCAACCTGCTGTAGCTGCCTGCTAATTCTAGAAAGGCAGCCCCGTCCACCCTACAGGCCAAAAGAAGGAGGAGGGCACCTAGTAAGTGACATGTGCCAGTTAAATCTGTCCCCTTACAAAGAACTTTGCTGAAAGCCCCACATAAAAAATATTTGCTCTTGTCTTGCTCTGTGTCACATGACCACCCTAAATTGTGCAAGGAAGGCTGCAAAATGCAGAGTTGTCACTGATTACATTGACATTTGAATAGATGTGGTAGAGTGTAGGACAGATCCCGAGGAGGCTAATAGCAATGTCTACCAAATTATATATATTATCTAATTCAATTGTTTCATAATTCACATACATCTTATTTCTTAAATCAATAAGGAAACTGAGACATATAAAAGTTAAGTGACTTTCCTAGGTTCAAACATGGCTACTAAAAGACAAAGTCAGGTATTAAAATCCATATAATCAAATGCTAATATTGTTTCCTTCCACATCACATTTATTTAGGTACCACCCAGCCAAATAGCTCTTCAACAGTCAAGTTCAGAAAAGCTATACATCATGAGTTATTCAGTCAGGTAGTTCAATGTCTTTTCAACAGTGAGCACTATACATGCATATATATATTATGCTAGACTAAAAACTCTTTTTAGGACACAAACTGTGTCTTCAACATTGCTGTATTCTTAGTGCTTTGTCCAGAGTTCTATTGATAGAAACCCATAGATGCTGGAGAAATCTGAATTTAGAGACTGCATTTTGAGATCACAGAATTTGGAGAGTGTATTTTTTTATTCTAATAACTTTATAAGGCTTCACAGAGTATGTTATAGATTAGGCATTGAGTAAACATTTGCTGAAGGTTTAAATGAATAATTAAAATGTGATTTTACATGGAAATAATAGATGAACATATATGAAGAGAAAGAATAGCAGTGACAGGAGTAGTTCCTATTAGGGTCATGAGTTTGATATGAAGTTCACACCAAGCTGGAAAATATAAACAAATAAATTGACCTTTTTACTGGAATTAAATGTAACAAATTTTATTCAGTCACTCAAAAAACATTTGTTGATCACCTGTTTTGTAATGGACCTTTTTCTAAATTTCATAGATACAATGAATAAAACAACACAAATAGGTCCCTATGGCTTGAATTTTTTCTTCCGAAGATTTATATGAGTGAAACTCTAGCTCTAGTACTTCAGAATATGACCTTGTTTGGAAATAGGGTCTTTAAACAGTCAAGTTAAAGTATGGTCTTTAGGGCGGACCCTAATCCAATATGACTTATATCCTTATCAAAAGAGGAAATTTGGACACAGACACACACACAGGGAGAACACCATGTAGAGATGAAGGCAGAGATCAGGGCAAAGCCAAGGAACAACAAAGATTGCTAGCAAACCACCAGAAGATAGGGGAAAGATATGGAACAGATTCTTCCTTATAAACTTCAGATGTAACCAACCCTGATAACACCATGATTTCAGATTTTCCTCCAGAACTGTTAGGCAATACATTTCTATTGTTTAAGTCATCTAGTTTCTGGTACGTTGTTATGGAAGCCCTAGAAAACTAACAAACAGTTGAAGTCCCTCCCTCATAGAGCTTTATATTTTAGTGTAGAGCCAGAAAGGGAAATAGAAAATTATCAGATACATTGGCAAAACTTCATATGATAGTAAATTCTAAGGAATAAGGAAGAGTAGGGTGAAGAGGATAAGAAGTGCTGTTTTGTATAATAGGACCTCTGATACAATGTCATTAGGAGTGAAAGGAGGTGGAGATTAAACCATGGAACTATCTTAAGGAAGAACATTAGAGGCAGGTGCAGCAGACAGCCCATGGCGCTGAGGAAGAAGAATGCATCATAGAAGAACTGCTAAAAGGTCAGTGTGGCTGAATTGGATTAAGAGAGAGGGAAATGGTAGAAGTGTGGTCAGAGAGTTAATGGTTGCAGAGATTGTATAGGTCCACTTTATATTCTGACGATGACTTTGGCTTCTATTCTGAGTGAGATGGGAAGCCACAGGAGAGATTTTAAAGCAAAGGAATAGTGTGACCTGATATAAGTTTTAAAGGGATCTCTCTGGTGCCTGTGTGGGAAGAGGCTGTAGGAGGAGGCTACTGTAGCAAAACCATCCAGATGAGAGATGTGGCTGGCTTGAGCCAGATTGGTAGTGGAAGACATGAGGGGATAGGCAACTGAACAGTTATATAGAGCATTACAGATACAAGGGACCACTTGAAAGAAAAATGGAGACCAATTCCATGGAGGATGCTATAAGACATTTTCACTTAGGAGAAGCAGCTTAGAGGAGGCATTGAATGTTAGTGGTGGAAGAAATAGATGAAGGTGGTGAAGAGAATTTGGTTTACTTCAGTCATGCGTTATCCAGGGCAGTGGGGATCACACGATTCACTCCTCAAACTTCATATTTTTGGTTGACATTTCTGGACTCCAGTGAGCTGCTGTCACATTTTGGTCTCTGCAATGAACAAATGAATTCTATTTCCTCTAGCAGAATCTCAATTTGAACAAAGGAGAAAAGGTTTTTATTTAAATCTTCTACAACTTTGAACTCTTTACCTAGGATTTATCATCTGTCTATTAACATGAAAAGAAGGAAAATTACTTGAAACAAAAATCTAAAACTTATCTGACACCAAGTAAAATCGTTTGATTTGGTAATATCAAATGCTCATAGCAAGAATGTTTCAATAGTAACAGTATGAAATCTCAAAACTTCGTTATATATTTTTTTGCACCTAGCTTTTTAAAGATTTTGGTTAGGGCCAGGTGCAGTGGCTCAAGCCTGTAATCCCAGCACTTTGGGAGACCGAAGCAAGAGGATTGCCTGAGTTCAGGGGTTCAAGACCAGCCTACAATAAATAAAAAAATTAGCCAGGCGTGGTAGTGCACGCCTGTAGTTCTGGCTACTTGGAAGGCCAAGACAGAAGAATTGCCTGAGCCCAGCAGGTCATTGCTGGGATGGCCATGGGCATGCCACTGTAGTCCACCAGCCTGGATGACAGAGTGAGACTCCAACTCAAAAAAAAGTTTTTTTTTTTTGGTTAGTTGCCATACAGATTATCTTATTTTATATTCCATTTTTTAAGAGCAAGAAACGCCATTTAAAATCAGAAAAGTTTAAGATAATGTAAATTGTGATGATAATGTGACAACACTAAGTTCAGTGAGATCGTATCTAAGCTTGAAATGTTTCGATTTAATGTTTGTATTTAATCAGCTTCTTAATTTTGTAGCAGGAACAGATCTCAGTCTATAAAATATGTGAAATGTATGTCACAGGTTATTTGTGTACTAGATCTAAAGGCTAAATATGTATTTGAAACTTACTGAGTTTAAATCCCAGCACTTTTTGTTACAAGTTGAGGAAATTAACCTCTATGTGCCTCAGCTACAGCTCTAAAATGGGAATAAAAATAGAACCTACATTATAATGTTGCTGTAGGTTTTAAATAAAGTTAAGACATGTCAAGTTAATAGATAATTGCTTAGAGTAAGTCTTCAAAAACTTAAACTATATTATTTTTTATTATTTACACTTTTGAATTCTCTATTTCAAGTTCCACTTCACTGAGTTAGAGAAAGATGTAATTAGTAAGTTCATCTAATTCTGCCTTTCTGTGGTTTGCATCACAGTTTTGGGAAGAGGTGTGACTTACACAGGGCCTAAGCATTAGTGTTTTTGGAGGACAAGGAGTTTGTGAGTGGGCAGATTCTCTGTGCCCTTGACTATTTTTGTTTCACTTCCTTTAATTGGAGCAGAAGGTAGGGAAAGAAATGCATGACTTGTCAGTAACAATGTGTGTGTTTATTTCTGAAGGTCTTTTCTTGGACATTTTGGATTTCTTCCATTCTTTCCCTTCACCTAGAAAATCTTTAACGTATTAATCTGGAATTGGGCTCTTTGTCCTATTGAATCTATTATTTTATACCTGTGTTTATTCTGGGCTATGGATTTTGTAGCCTCAACCCTTTTCTCTCTCTCTCTCTTTTATTGCGAAAACTTTTATTTCTGTAAGGCAATGGAGGAAGGGTTACAGGATAGAAGGATCTATGGGAGATCACATTGAGCAAAAGTTCAAAAGTCCATGCATCTATTTAGTTTTTTGTTTGTTTTTCCCATGCTTAATCTATGCCTGAGACTGTCCTGAAATCAAGCGTAGAAAAATAAATTCAGCATGATCATTTTATTTTATTTTTCTGAGTAGGAGTCTTACTCTGTGGCTCAGGCTGGAGTGCAGTGGCACGCTCACGGCCACCGCAGCCTCGACCCGCTGGTCTCAGGCAGTCCTTCCATCTCAGCCCTCTTAGTATCGGAACCATAGGCTGTGTGTATGTGTGTGTGTGTGTGGTATGTGTGTGTGTGTGTGTGTGTGTAGAGACAAGATCTCACCCTGCTGCCCAGGCTGGTCTCAAACGCCTAGGCTCAGGCAAGGCCCTTTCTGCCTCTACCTACCAAAGTGCTAGGATTACAGGTATGAGCCACCACACCCAGCCTAGCATGATCATTTTATTAAATTGCTTACAGTCACTTGAGAAAGATGGGCAAGTGAACAAATAACTATAATATTGAGAGTAGGGTGTGTTGAAACTTAGAGTACATAAAATATAAAATAGTCCACAAAAGAACATTTCTAGTGGAAATCCTGTATGAGAAAATATATGCTATTCAGGGCTACTTTTACTTGAAGTGAGCCCATATAAATGAATAAAATTCTCCAGACTGCATATGAGCAAGGTAGGATGTTGGAATTGGAGAGGGAATATGAGGGAAGGGCTAGAGAAGCAGACAGGGGATGGAGCATCACTATTTGCTTGACAGGACTAACTAGGCAATTTGGAAAATTTTCTGTGGGTGGAGGTTGCGTGGTTTCGTTAAATAAGATAGTTCTCATCTTAAGAAAATTAGGTCACCTCACTGAAACTCAGTTTTCTTATCTGAAAAATACCATCATTAGCAAAGATGCTATGAGGAAGTCATACATAGTCCCAAGCATATCGTTTGTAGATGGTAGTTTCAAGGAAGGATATTGTAGACTGTATTTGTTTCCCTTGCTAATGTCTAAATGACATAAAATTGGAATTTTCTAAATCCATCCATGCTCAACTTCCGACAACTGCAGACCATTTTGAAAAAAGACTATTGTATCAATGGGATGCCCAGCATAGTGATTATTTCCAATCATATATCTAGAAAAAAATATAAAAGTTATCAAGACTGAGAAGATAGTGAGAGGATAAGAATAAGACTTCAAGATACCTGGATTCAACTGAGTTCCCAATAAATGATTAGATAATAGTTTCTTCCATTATTTTAATAAAGGAGCTTCCCTTGGTTTTTCTATACTACTTTCCTAAAAATAATCCAGCTACTTGGGGAAAACCGTTATTGGAAGAAGGATTTGCCGATTTAATTTCCATTTCTTTTTTCTATTAAATAAAGGAGGCTTACATTAGTCCTTATGTTATTAACTACCTAATGGATTTAGGAAGCCAGTAGAAAAGGAGAATTGTCTTTTGCATTTAAATGAGACAACACTCTCAGCTGATTGGGCATTTAGGGGAAAAAAAAGTTTCATTGGATTGCTACATTTTAAATTGGCAAAAGTCATAAATTAATCTATTAGTGAGCCCAAGTGTGTCTTCTGTTGTGCTCATTATTAAGTATTCCCAGGTATCCAGAGGCTTACAAGTGTAAATTAATGTTACTTTTAAACTTGGTAACAGAAATATGAAGCATAAGTATCAGAAGCTATGCGGCTATTCTGATACCAGTGTTTTTTGTGAAAAAAAATTAGAACATTAACTGTAAAATTAGGATCTTCCCTAATATTGGAATCTGTTATCTTGCCAGGAGGAAAAAATAAAACATAATCACCAGTAAAAAAAACCACAGAGCTGCCACATTTTCTTTCCTGTTGACTGATTTTACGTAAGAGTGCTGCCGTACCAAATATTTGGCAGCACAAATAAGTGCATTTTAACACATAAATAGATTGATTTAGATACTCAGTATCCGGTCATATGTGTACTCAATCAACAAAAATGTTTTGAACACTTACTATCTGCTAGTCAGGGTACATACTCAAGGAGGGGATGAAACCATGAGACAAATGACCGCAAGATAAAATTCAAAAAGCAAAGTGGAGAGAGCAGCTCTTGGCTTAACATGTGAGCTGAGGTTTGAACGAAGTACAAGAAATTGTAGTTTGTCCAAAGATCTGGCACTCTCAAAAGATGTGTTGTGTGGAAGCACTTGCATTCATTCTACAGATGCAGCTCAATGAGTGCATGGAGCAGAGGGAGGAGCTGAGCACAGGAGTGGAGAACATGATTGGCATGTATGATTAAGGATAAAAGGCCTTGTGGAGGCCTTTCTCTGCGACTCCAGTCTATTTTGTTTGTTTTTTACAAAGACATTAAAATTAAAACTTCATATTGGAGTGTTCACCTACGTGAAGCCCTGGTTTGACTGATGTGTCAGAATGAGAAAAGACAGCCCTCTAACTTCTCCCAGCCCTTTGCAGGTGATTCATAATTTGATGAGAAATAAATTATATAACTCCAAGTATGGATTGTGTATATGTGTATGTGTGTGAGTGTGTGTGTGTGTGAGTGTGTGTGTGTAAATGGAGGCCTGTTGGAAATGCCCAGAAAATCTGGACTGTTATGTTGCCAAAGACAGCTGAGTAAAACCATTAGTATAATATAAGAAAGTCTCACAAAAAATTGATCTACAGTCAGAAAGAAAATTGGTGGGATTATGAAAAAAAAAGATTCAATAAACATTCTCTTATCATCTGCTTTTGGAAAGGGAGTAGGGGAAGTGGAGAAGGTCTGGGAAGAATATCACAGATTATCTAATTAGTTATGATATAGATATATTGCTACTAGTTATAATCCAAGGCATGATAATCCCACTTGCCAAATACAGATCCCATTAACACCATAGAAAAGTAAGGCAGGTAATACATTTCAGGAAATCAGAGACAGGTTCAGCAGAAATTAGGCCTTAAAAGATGGAATTTGTTAGAGGAAGACTTGGGAGTCCATCAGAAAATTCATTCAAGGCCAGTGGAATGTCTGGAAAAAAGCATTCTGTGTGTGAGGGAAAAGCCTATTTGGGAAGTACTGGAAGAATAGAATGCTTGGAGGGTGTGGGAAAAGGGTGTTTTTTGAAAAAAATAATTATTTTTCAGTGATTTCCTATGGGAAAATTTTATATAATCTTCTACATTTGAAAGAATATTTGTGATACAATGATATTTTTCCACACAAATACTTTTGCATAAAACAAAGTAGAGCAAATAGAACTAACCAGCCTGGCTTTCTGAAGTCACAGTGACTTGGCGCTAAATATGAGTTCGACCTAGAGAACAGTTGCCAAAAGAAAAAGAAAAACAAAAGGTGAAGTCAAATTGCCTTATCCCACACCATTTCTTGATAGTGTCAGACATCACTGAAGAGTAAGCCTCCAGCATATGTACTTGTTTGTGGCCTTGGCCCTGAAACAGTTACCACAGCCTATCATAAATTGAGCTTTATCAGTTGATGCTAATTTTCCTTAGTCCTACCTAAAGCACCTCTTCCGAGTTATGGCCTCAACTTGTCTTCTTAGAATGAATTCTCTTCTGTATATTCTTGCCATGGACTTTTTCTTTTAAGTCAACAGTGAGATTTTCTACCAGATCCACTACATCATAGTACTTGGTTACTCCAGACAAATGTATTTGGTAGTTGGGCCAGCGCTAAGCATCTTTTACCTCACATAGACCCTTGGTTCTGTTTGGTTCTTCAGACTCAGGCAGATGAGAAGCAGAATGTTTTTTGTTTTTTGTTTTTTTTTTTGCGGGGGGAGATTTTCATGTCACAAAGTTGTGATCTATGGAAGGAAGCTCCCAAAACCCATAATTTATTTATAAAAAATTGTGTATTTATTCTTACATGTTTGAACTTTAGTCACCTTCAAAGTACTCTGTTTGATGCAGTACACTTACTGAGATGCTTTTTTCATTGCTCAAAACAGTTTTTGAACTCGCTAATTTTGATGCCTTTTAGTGCTTCTGCTGTGTTTTGTTTCACTTCTTCCACATTGACAAAACATTTCCCTTTCAGGACTTTTTCATCTAGAAAAACAAACAAATAAAAAGTCACTCAGGGTGAGAAGGGGTGAATAGGGAGGGTGGGCATTGGGGTTATGCTGTTTTTGGTCAAAAACTATTCAATACTCAGCACAGTGTGGGTAACTATGCTCTTAAAACACCCACCATGAAATGAGCAAATGGTGTTGAAAGAATCTCCAAAAAAAAATTCACTGAACCCAAACACAGCCTCTTACAACAGTGTTAGGTGGTACATAGATGCAGATGGGTTTCTAGAATACTTACCTTGTGGAGGAAGCCTATACTACAAGGGGTCCATCCTCCAAAAAAAAAATTCCATTTTTTTGGAGGGGAGTCCCCTTGTACCTTGGGGCAGAGGGTGGGTTGTTTAGTGGAGTGTAGCTCAAAGCGATGTTTTTAAAAATATATTATCATTTTTTAATTAACATCAATCATGAAGATATTGTAATTTTGAATTCAGTAGTGTGATGAAAAGCATAGTATTAAAATAATTTGTTAACAAGGTTTTAATCAGTTAGTATAACAGCTATAATCACATATACAAACACAAGGCTGTTTGCCACGTAATCTCTTCTTTCCTTTGCTTTATTTCTCATTTTTGAATAGACTTTCTCTCATTTTATTATCATCTTTTAATCTATCATCCATAATCTCTTCTGGATGTCTTCATTTATACTAGCAAGGCTTGAAATTGAAAATTAGAATCAAAAAAGAACATGCAACAGCTATTACAAAAATTGTTTAACTTGAAGTTATTTAGATACACATCCTTAAATAATAGCATTCTAATGACCATGGAAAATTGAATATTTTTTCTGACAATTGACAACTTATTCAAGTGAATCCTAAAATACATACAAAAATCATGTAACAAATATATACATGAGTTTGACCTTCTCAGATAATAATCTGATGTTTTTCTGAACTCCAGACTTGTAGACTCAGTAAGTAGAAATTAAATATAAATCGATTTAGGGGAGTGTTTTAACACACTTGTGGATATAATTTGTCAATATGGAATGAGCCACCATCAGGGGAGTTATGTTTCTTAGAATTCTTAAAAATTCAGAGATAAAAGAGCACAGACTGTATATATTCCAGGAGAGATACAAATACCACATGCAATGGACAAAGGAACATTAATCAGATGGTATTTCATTCATTTAACAAATATATGTTAAGAGTTTACAAAATGTTAGACTGTATGCTAGACTAGAGTGATGAAAAAGTAAGGAAAAGAAATAACTACCCTTCAGTCTTGGTATTTATGATACTTTTTCCCATCCTAAGAATCTAGGATTCCACACATATGACTTTTAGCTTTTCACAGAAGCTTTTTCTTTAGCTGTCAAATGGGACTTAGTTGCAGGCTAATTTTGAAAGTTAGACAAGAGGGTATGTGTAGGAGTGCTTACTGAGAAAATATAAGAATTTGAGAAAGTTGATAAAATATGAAAAGATGCTGGGGGACATATTGTGAGTCTCAGAAGCAGGAACTCTACTATGTTCACCTATACACAGTTACTATCAGTTAAATATGCAAAAAAACTGTATTTTTTGAATGAAGAGTTCTTCCATATAATAGTAATTCTTATTACATTATTTAATCAATAATAGTGAAAATAGAATCAGAGTTAAGTCCAATGTACCAAGATATTTGCACTGGAAAATTCTATAAGCTATTTCGCCAAGATCCATCTTTGATGAGCAGCCTAAGTGAATGGTCATTCCTAAACTTCAGTTGAAACCCTGTTTAGATATTTCACTTTGTGAGGAGGATGCTCATCCAGAGTCTGCACACCACCTACAGGTGGCACAGTCTCCATGATACCTGCTTCTTCTCCTTTGAGATAAATGAACATCCTTACTTGAGAATGAAAAGAAACTGTGAAATAGTGGTATCCCTGTTCATTGGGAGTCAACAACACAGCTTTTGGGAAGAAAAATAAAGAAGTCATGTTCTGTAACATGGACCAACGAAAGGAAAATAGGGCTGTGAGCTTTTCTGGAAAAGTGATTTTGCCTCCTTCATGATTGATGGTCTGTCTGATATGAGGCTGGTCACAGTAATAATGTCATGACCTACTCTCCACAGTAGAAAAAGCTGTCAGTTCTGATGTGATGGAGGTAAGGGGAGGACTGGGATCCTAGAGCTGAAATGGCCACAAATAATTCCCTAATTTAGGCACATGATGCAGGGCGATTTTGTGTAAAATTGACTTTTAGTTTATTTTACATATATTAAAGGAAGACTAGAAATATCTAAAACAATCAGCAGGAATTACTTTTAGGAAGTTTTGAAAGAAGTATCAATTTATTTGGATTAATATAAAATTCTTACTTTTCACACTTTATTTACAAACATTTATATATTCTAAAATCAAATATATATGCACCCATAAAAATAAAAATATATATTGAATGACATAACATAATTTAGTAAAGGGAGCATGAAGTTTAAGGATCAGGCCTATAGTCATATCCTAAGTCTTGCACTAAGAAGCAAGAAAAAAGATAAAATGGTGATATCACTTGCCTTTAGGACAGACATTACAGGATTGAACACAGCACCTGGAAAGGGACTTTCTTGCCTCCCCCACCAGAAGTGTGCTCACACTCTTGACGATTCCCTGTTCTCCTTCCCCTCCATGGGATCGGAGAGTCTAGAAATTCAGGTCTGGCTGCTACTCCTCTCGTTGATGCTACATTCTCTTAGTGATTGTTGAGTGTCACTTTCCCCAAGTGACACAGCTATATGTTCTGGAATCCTGTGGATCTCGTGCGTTGCTTTCTAGACTGAAGCTTTCCTCAACAACTCCAGCCAGATCCATGACCAGTCCTTTCTATCCTCCTAATCAAAATCCTTAAAAGTCTTTCCTAGCTTGCTTGTCTTGCTGTGATAAACTAGGGCATGCATGATAATGTCTCACAATATGACATCTCACCATCTTGTCCGTGATCTCATCTGGGAGCAAGCAAAACAACACGGACCCACTGTTGAACATGAGACAATTACAGTGCTTCTAAAAACTACTAGAAAATGATGAGCTTCGGTGTTATCAGATGAGTTGGACTACCTCTTCCTAGAGTGTTACCACTGAAAAAGTCATTTGACAGGAATCTATGGGTGGAATCTACAGAGTGATAGATTTCATTCAGTTATTTAAGATAAACCACTTATAACTGACATGTTTTATAATTGAGTGGGTGGTTTGCTCCACATTTATATGGCATATATTTCCCAGAGTGAGTACCATATATCACTAGTTCCACAGGCTATGGAATCTCATAACTTCATGGCTTTTTTCATCAAATTGGGAAATGCTACCTACTGAACTACCACCCAGAGAGTTTTCACACATGTTGGAGGGGTTTGAAGGATTCTTGCAGTAGAGTTATATATTGAACTTTAAGCCAGTATTCCAACTTTTTCAAACACAGATCAATATTTTCTTGTAGCATGCTTTTCCACATCCCATAAGATAGGGTTTAAATCTTCACATTTGGAACTATTCTATGACAGAATCACTTTGCTCAGTTTGTTTCTCTTAACATAATGCTAATGCTGAAACTCACATTTGTGTTGTTTTGCTGTGGGGCTGCACTGCAGTGAGTTCCTGATAATAGACTAGATAACAACTTGACCCATGGCACCCTGAGATTGGGATCAAATCAAGGTTTGTTCCTGGTTGCTCTGTTTCAGCCTCCTCACCTTGAGGGAACTGTCAGTAGCTCCTCTTTGTCTGTCAGCATATAAACAAGAGGTTTTGAATTTTTTACACACATGGAACCATGGATAACTTTAGAAATATGTGGGCCTTAAGTTTCAGTTACAGTTAAACATGAGGTATAAGTTTAAGAGATCTATGGTAGAACGTGGCAACTACAGTTAATAACAATGAATTGCATACTCAAAAAATGCTAACTGGGCAGATTTTAAATATTCTCACCACAAAAAAGTATGTGAGGTAACACATGTTAATTAACTTGATTTAGCCATTCCACAATGTATGCAAATCACAAAATGACATATTGTACATATACAATTTTTGTCAATTAAAAATAAAAACTAAATGCAGGCTTTGAACTTCCAGGAGTTTTCCAGGAGTTTTTGACACTGTAGAAGATTCACTTTAGCTCTCTTAAAATCTTAAGAATGGCACTTAAAAATCTTAAGAATGTTTCAGTTCTGCAGCAGAACTGCTGGCATTTGTTAAGCATATTGCCAGTTGTAAGATCATTTAGTTAAATGTTTGGCATAATTTCAGACACAACATTTTATATATCACTTGCCTCATAATGAATATATTTTCCTGGTAACCAATAAAGAAATATTAATGATTTGCCAATTTGGCTCCATGGAGACAGAGAACAGTTGTCTTCTTTTGTCTTCCCACCTACCTAGCTTAAATTTGGCACTTCATCAATAAACTAGGGGTGAGCCCGTAAATAGGTGGTGCTTCTATAATGCCTTAGGACACTTGAAAATATCTTATTCTCTTAAGGGGATTAAATAATTCCTCCCCGAAGATCTCATTATCTGATAATTTTGTAAAAATTTATTTAAAAATTAATTAAAAAAATTTAAAGTTTATTTCTTCATAGGGTGGACACATGTAGACTTTGAATATAGCTGGTGACTAAGAGCCACGCTGGCCTAGGCTCAATCACGTTACCAGCAGTTACAAGCAATGTGGTTTGAGGAGAGTTAGTTTACCTCTCTGTGCTTCCATTCCTCACCTGTAAAATGAGAATAACAGTCTGCTGTGAGATAATCCTCAAAGCAGTTCCAGCTACATAGTAAGTGCTCAGCAAACGTAGACTACTGCTATATAATCCAATGGTGAAGTTTTTTGTTTTTGTTTTTTTTTTTTTTTTTGAGTTGACGTCTCACTCTGTCGCCCAGACTGGAGTGCAGTGGCCACTTCCGGCCACCGCAGCCTCGACTTGCTGGGCTCCCGCGATTCTTCCACCTCAGCCTTCCAAGTAGCTGGAACTACAGGCGCGCGCTACCACCGCCCGGCTGATTTTTTGATTTATTGTAGAGATGAGGTTTCGCCTGCCCAGGCGGGTCTCGAACCCACGGGCTCAGGCAATCCACTCACCTCAGCCTCCCATGACGCGGGATTACAGGCTGAGCCACCGAGCCTGGCTGAGACATTTTATAAACCAAAAATCTGAAACTAGTTTTTTCCTGATAGTTCTAGTCTTATATCTCTCTCTGTGACCTGTGGATTTTTCTTTCCTTCCTTTCTGTTTCTGTTTGTTTCTTGAACATTACTGAAACTACTCTGATTTTCAAAGTTTAGGACCTGTCATTACTGCAACTTGCCTTGAAATTTCTTTGACTAGTCTTCAATTAAACTAATTCTGAAACTTACACAGAAAAGTTGTCAAGTTTCAAAGTTGCTCAAGAGCACGATCTAACAAGTTTTCAAAATTCTTAACATCTTGGCAATGGAAAGTTAAACGGGGAGAACTCAACTAAATGCTACACCCACTTATAAAACAATAATGGTATCTCATGATAGTTACACTCATTTTATTTAGCAATGAACTGTTAGACCAAGATGAGAAAATGCATGGGGCAGATACAACTGAGTTTTGCCTGGCATTGAATTGACAACACACATGTGCACTCTTAATAGTATACTTGCTGGTAATTTTCTATCTGACTAGGCATGAATAGGAGTAAATTCTATAGACATTACAACTTAATCAACAACATATACACAAAAGTTTAAAATATATAAAAGTGGTTGCAGATGGAGTCTTATCTTGAGATCTATAACCTAGTAACCTAACCTGGTAGAATATAAATATTAGTGACTACCATTCCATGGGCACTTATTTTACTCTGCTATGTAGTTCTCATATATTAGATCTTCACAACAACCATGTAAGGTAGGAACTATAACTTTCTTCATTTTAAAGACGAGAAAACTGAGAGACAGAGAGAATAGTTATAGGTATAGATTCTGTGGATCAGACTTTAAGAAAATTGTTCTAAAATATTGTGTGCAATTTTGCTGAATTGGTTCTGAAGTCCTTACCTAAATGCTCCCTAGTTACGTAACGTAAATTATATACGATGTGTGTTAGAAAAACCACATTCAACCTAGTAGTGGAAACTGGATTCTGGAAATTCATTTAGGCTGATGATAAAATGAAGGCTTAATTATCAAAACATGTGGCAATTCCAAAACAATCTGTGTCTTTCCCACAGGCTAGACCATTGAGAACTGGCCAAATGGAAGAAGCTCTTTTTTTACCATTGGGAATGCTCCCAAGACAGCCAAAATGGGATTAGGCTCAGCTGAAGGCCAGCCC
Source organism: Tarsius wallacei (assembly GCA_963574415.1). Lineage (NCBI taxonomy): Eukaryota > Metazoa > Chordata > Mammalia > Primates > Tarsiidae > Tarsius > Tarsius wallacei. The sequence goes on from CAUYQG010174746.1 coordinate 15,030, forward strand.
TGGAGTACAGCTTGGTCTCAGTAAAATTGTGTAGGCAAGGACCCCTATGCTTTGACAAAAGGGACTTATAATGATCACCAACTCCTTTATATTTCTAAAGAAATGAAAATAAAATGGTTCAAAATACTCAAGCTTATACAGTGTGCAGTGTATAAGCATCAGGTATAACAAGAACAACTGTGAGACTAAATATAAACATGCTGTAATTTGCTAAAAGAATATACTAAAGAAAACGCTGGGATAAAAACTCATAACTTAAAAGATTATCCTCTTGTATCACCAAATGCCAAAGAATCAGTGACTTAGTTT
>CAUYQG010174750.1:0-30059 GCA_963574415.1 Tarsius wallacei
AAGTCTTTGTTCTGCTCATAAATCCTATAGATTTCAGAATAAGTACACATAAAATAAAAGGAATAGCCTGCTTAGACTCTGTCTTCTAAAACGTGGTTTATGCAAGAAGCACATGATTATATCATTAGATGCAGAAAAAGCTGTGGATAAAATCCAGTATCATTTGATAAGAGCGTTCAAACACCTACACATAGAAGGAACATACCCCAAAACAGTAAGTGCCATCTATGATAAACCCACAAGAAGCATATTGCTAAATGGACAGAAACTGGAAGCATTTCCCCTGAAAACTGGAACAAGACAAGGCTGCCCACTCTCACCTCTCCTGTTCAACATTGTATTGGAAGTCCTAGAAATAGCATTTAGACAAGAGAAGGAAATCAGGGGTATCCAAATAGGAAAAGAAAAAGTTAAGTTATCCCCATTTGCTGATGATATGATCTTACACCTTAAAAATCCAAGAGAATCTGTCAAAAACCTCCTTGCACTGATAGAGGACTTTGGGAAAGTCTCAGGGTACAAAATAAATGTGTAAAACACTAACAGATGTCACATTCTTATACACCAACAACAGGCAGAGAACCACATAAAAAGCACAGTCCCATTCACAATAGCCACCAAAAAACGAAATACCTCAGCATATTTCTAATCAGAGAAGTGAAAGATCTTTACAATAAAAACTGCAAAACATTGCTCAAAGAAATCCAAGAAGACACACACAACAAATGGAAAAATATTCCATGTTCATGGATAGAAGGATCAACATTGTTAAGATGTCCATCCTACCAAAGGCAATCTACAGATTCAGTGCAATACCCATTAAATTACCAACATCAGAGACTTCTGGCAAGATGGTGATGGGAAAGATTGGACCATGAGAGTCTCTGTGAAAGTGAATGTCCATAAGGGCTCCCGCTTTCCCCCAGGTGGCTGTTGCTCCCTCCATAGCCAGCCTGCTCTTCTGTCAGTCACGCAAGCCTGTGGGTTGGAGGAAGTTCACCCCAAGCACTACTTTGCTGCTGCTGCTGCTACCACTGCCCCTTGCCCCTGTCTGGGGAAGCCCTTGGCTCCTAGCCCATGGAGCTCTGGGCTCCCTCCCCGGACACACTGCCTCACCCAGCCCCAAGCCAACCCATGCCAGGCCAATCTGCGGTGCCTGGCTGTCTGACACTCTGCCTCTCCTGGCTTGGCACGCGGCCACCCGGGACCAGAGATCAGCAGGAGCCCTGAGACCAGGCAGAGACCTGCATTGCCCTGCCCTGCTCCACCCAGCCTCCAAATTGGGACCTAAGGTGGCTGCTGCTTCCATCACTGCCAGCCTGCTCTTCAGCAGGCCTGTGGGCAGGAGGACGCCAGTCTCATGCACTGTTCTGCCACCACCACCGCCATCATGCCCCCCACCCTGGAGGCCCTTGGCTCCCAGCCCCATGGAGCTCTGAGCTCCCTCCCTGACTGTACCACCCCAGCCTGCCCTGAGCCACCCTGTACCAGGCCCACCTGCAGTGCCCGGATGTCTTGCACTCTGCCTCCCCTGGTTCTGCCCCCAATAGCTGAGGGACCAAAGATTAGCTGGAGCCCTGAGACTGGGCAGAGACCTGCATTGCCCCCCCAGCTCCACCCAGCTCTGCCCAGCCTCCAACTTGGGACCTAAGACTTCATGTTTGTGTAGGGTAATAGTGCATCAGTAAAGAGGTGGGTTGGCTTGTGTGTCTGTATGACTATCTGTATGTCTTGGTTTCTTTTACTCTTTTCTGTCTGTGTGTCTCTTTTCATTTGTTAGTCAGTATGTTTGTCTGTTCATTTGTTAGTCAGTATGTTTGTCTGTTTTCCCTCTTACTTTTCTCTCTCTCCACCTTTCTCTTCCCCCCTCCTTCTCTATTCCATTCTTTTCCTTTTTCTTACCTCACTCTACTTTCAGGGAGCAAACCTATACCCCCACTGCATGGACAGATTGCGAGGCAGTGGGAAGCGGGTGTCAGGGTATCCATACACCTGTTGGTGAATAGAACTTGAATCACAGCTTCCCCCTCAACTGAATCTCAAAATTGCAAAAAAGTATACGCTCCCAACCCACAGTCCAGCTATAGAATTAAACAAAGCTAGAGGATTCACATAAGGAAGAAAAGGAGATTGAGCAAACAGACGTAAAAGCAACCCTGCCATACATGAACAACAGAATTAAAGGGGGGGGGGAGGAAAAAGTGGGGAGGAAAATCTACACAAATGAAGAAAAACCAAAAGAAGAATACAGGTCTCACACAGACCCCTGGGAGGTCGGACACTGAGAAAACAGACTTCAGAACACAAACAATGAAGAGCCCCCAGAATGACTGGTCATATACTACAAACCCAGACATCAAGACATTAATAGACAGAATAAAAAGAATTGAGGAAAGACAAGAGGAAAATAGGAAGGAGTTGATAACTGAGATAACAGTAGTAAAGAAGACTGTGATTGAAATAAATAACAAACTAATAAGCACGGAAAGCAGAATTAGCCAAGCAGAAGAAAGAATCTCAGAGCTTGAGGACCAAAATATAGAACTAACCTAAACTGTCAAAAACATAGAAGAGAAGTTTAAAAGACACAACAAAACCTTCAAGAGATGAGTGATTACTTCAAGAGACTGAATCTAAGAGTAATTGGACTTCCTGAAGCAGAAAGAGAGAGATCACCCTGGAACAAACATTCCATGAAATTATTCAAGAAAACTTCCCTCATCTCATCAGTGATACAACAGAAGAGATTCAGAGAACCCCAGCAAGACAACAAATGAGAAGACCAACTCCCAGACACATGATAATTCACCTAAACAAAGCAGGTATAAAAGAAAAAATCCCAAAGGCAGCACGAGAAAAGGTCAGACTGCCTACCAGGGAAGGCCAATTAGAATAGCAGCAGATTTATCTACAGAAACACTTCAGGCTAGGAGAGCTTAGAGCCCAATCTTCAAAGTTATCAGAGATAAACAATTTCAACCAAGAATAAACTACCCAGCTAAGCTAAGCTTCATCAAGGGAGAATTAAAATCTTTCCCAGACATCCAATCCCTAAGAATTTATGCTGCCTCCAGACTAGCTCTACAAGAAACACTTTAAAAAGTATTAAACACAAAAGAAAAAGGAAAAAAGAATGACAATATTCTTCACAAGAGTACAGGAAAAAGATTGAAAACACACACGAATCAACCCCAAAATCAAAGGAAAGACAACAAACAAACAGGAACAACAACAACTCTATAAGAACCTCATGACAGGGATAAACTCTCATATTTCAATAATTAGTCTGAATGTGAATGGACTAAATGCATCACTGAAAAGACATAGAATGGCAAAATGGATAAAATATCATGAGGCAACAATATATTGTCTCCAAGAGACTCATCTCACCAAAAAGGACACTCACAGACTCAAAGTAAGAGGATTGGAAGCAAAATTTCAAGTGAATGGAACACAAAAGAAAGGAGCAGTTGTGATCTTAATTTCAGACAAAATACCCTTTAAGCTATCAAAAATTTAAAAAGATACAGAAGGCCACTACATAATGATAAAAGGTTCAATCCATCAACAAGAAATATGCATCCTAAACATATATGAACCCAACATAGGAGCACCAACTTTCATAAAGCAGCTTCTAGGCAAACTTAGAGAAGATATTGACTCTAACACAACCATAGCTGGGGACTTTAATACCCTACTCGCAACCCTAGACAGATCATCAGGACAAAAAATCAACAAGGGGATCTGGAATCTCAATGTGACTCTTGACCAAATGGACTTAACTGATACCTACAGAAGACTCCACCCAACGACCATAGAATATACATTCTACTCTTCACCACATGAAACATACTCTAGGATCAACCACATCCTTGGGCATAAATCAAGCATAAACAAATTTCATAAGATTGAAATTTTGCCATGCACCATCTCAGACCACAATGGAAAAAAATAATTATCAACACCAACAAGTTTCCCCCAAAACCCACAAAGACATGAACACTAAACAGCATGATTCTAAGCAACTCCTGGGTAAACATGGAAATCAAAACAGAGGTTAAAAGATACCTGGAAACAAATGAAAATGAAGAAACATCTTACCAAAAATCTCTGGGATGCCACAAAAGCAGTAGTAAGAGGGGAATTCATATCTCTACAAATGCACATGAAGAAAATAGAAAGATCACAAGATAACAGCCTAACAAGTCACCTAAGGAAGTTGGAAAAGAAAGATAATCAAAACCCTAACTTCAGCAGAAGAATTCAGATCACCAAAATAAAAGCCCAAATCCAGGACATAGAAGACAAAAAGATAATACAAAAAATAAACAAAACAAAAAGCTGGTTCTTTGAAAGGATAAACAAAATTGATGGTCTCCTAGCTAGACTGACCAAGAGAAAGAGAGAAAAAGACCAAATAAACACAGTCAGAAACACAAAAGATGAAGTCACATCTGACCCTGAAGCAATACAAAAGATTATCAGAGACTACTATGTATACTTATATGGAAACAAACTTGAAAACCTAAAGGAAATGGAGGACTTTCTGACATCACACAACCTCACTAGGTGAAACAAGGAGAAACTGAGACCCTAAATAGACCAATAACAATCCAGGAAATAGACTATGTCATAAGAAAACTACTTACAAATAAAAGCCCTAGACCAGATGGCTTTCCAGCAGAATTTTACAAAACATACAAGGAGGAACTGATATCAATCCTATTGAAAGTATTCCAGGTAATTGAGAAAGATGGAACTCTCCCCAAATCATTTTATGAAGCTGACATCACATTGATACCCAAGCCAGGTAAAGATCCAACAAAGAAAGAGAACTTCAGGCCAATATCCTTGATGAACATAGATGCTAAAATTCTCAACAAGATCCTAGCGAACCGGATCCAACAACACATCTCAAAAATCATCCACCATGACCGAGTAGGCTTCATCCTGGGGATACAAAGCTGGTTCAACATTCATAAGACCATAAAAGTAATTAAATATATCAACAGATGTGAAAACAAAAACCACATGATTATATCATTAGATGCAGAAAAAGCTTTTGATAAAATACAACACAGAAGAGTGTTAAAAATCCTTGAACATCTAGGCATAGATGGATCATACTTAAAAATAGTAAGAGCCATCTATGAGAAACCCACAAGCCAGCATACTACTAAACAGAGAGAAATTGGAACCATTTCCCTTGAAAACTGGACCAAGACAAGGATGACCACTCTCACCCCTCCTGTTCAACATAGTTTTGAAAGTCCTTGCTAGAGCAATCAGGGAAGAGAAGGTGATCAGGGGTATCCAAGTAGGAAAAGAAGAAGGCAAGTTATCTCTCTTTGCAGATGACATGATTCTATACCTTGAAAACCCAAGAGAATCTGTCAAAAACCTCATTGCACTGATAAAGGATTTTGGCAAAGTCTCAGGGTTATAAAATAAATGGGCAAAAGACAATCACATTTCTATACACCAATAGTAAACAAACAGAAACCCAAATAAAAAGCACAATCCCATTCAAATTAGCCACACACAAAAAATATGAAATACCTTGGCATCTTGTTAACCAGAGATGGGTAAGACCTTAACAATGAAAACTACAAAACCCTGCTCAAAGAAATCAAAGATGACACAAACAAGAGGAAAAATCTTATATGCTCATAGATTGGAAGAATCAACATTGTTAACATGTCCATTCTACCTAAGGCAATCTATAGATTTAACACAATACCCATCACAATACCCATCAAATTACCAGCAACATTCTTCTCAGACCTAGAAACAACAACACAAGAATACATATGGAAACAAATGACCAAAAATAGTCAAAACAATTCTCAGCAAAAATAAAACAAAGTGAGAGATATTGTACTCCCAGACCTTAAACTTTATTATAAAGCTACAATAATCAAAACAGCCTGGTATTGGTAAAAAGAACAGGCATATAGCCCAATGGAATAGAATTGAGATTCCATAAGCAAAGCCTCAATTTCTCAACCAACTCATCTTCGACAAAGCCTCCACCACCAACCACTGGGGAGAAGAGAACCTATTCAGTAAATGGTGCTGGGAAAACTGGTTGACTACATGCAGAAGATTGAAACAGGACCCCTACCTCTCTCCATACACAAAAATTAACTCTAAGTGAATCAGAGACCTAAACGTAAAACCTCAAACTATAAGAACCTTAGAAAATGCAGCAGACACTCTTATGTAATTTGGAACTGGCATCCAATTCCTGATCAAAATACCAAGTGCCCATACCATAAGAGATAAGACAGACAAGTGGGACCTCATCAAACTGACAAGCTTCTGCAAAGCCAAAGAAACCATCAAGAGAGCGGAGAGATAGCCCACAGACTGGGAAAAAATATTTGCCAACTCCATGTCTGACAAAGGCCTAACATCTAGGATCTACGAGGAACTCAAACGTGCTGAAAAGAAAAAAAAAAACAGCCTACAAAGTGGGCAAAAGGTATGAATAGACACTTCTCAAAGGAAGACATATGAGCAGCCAACAGATACATGAAAAAATGTTCAGCCTCACTAGTCATCAAGGAGATGCAAAATTCATTATAGGACTACAATAATTAAAACAGCCTGAAATTGGTACAAGAACAGGCATATGGACCAATGGAACAGGATAGATTCTGGAAGCAAAATTTCAATTTTTCAACCAACTCATCTTTAACTATGCTTCCACCAACAACCACTGGGGAAAGAAGAACCTGTTCAGTTCATGGTGCTGGGAAAACTGACTGATCACATGCAGAAGACTGAAACAGGATGCCTACCTATCACTATACATGGAAATCAACTCTAAGTAGATCCAAGACCTAGATGTAAAACCTCAAACTATAAGAACCTTAGAAAATACAGGAGACCCTTACAGCAATCAAGTAGGCAACCAATTCCTGATCAAAACCTCAGATGCCCATTCCACAAGAGGTAAGATAGACAAGTGGGACCTCATCAAACTGAAAAGCTTCTGCAAAGCAAAAGAAACCATCAACAGAGCAGGGAGACAGCTCACAGAATGGGAAAATATTTGCCAACTGTAAATCTGACAAAGGCATTGTAACCAGGATCTACAAGGAACTCAAAGGCACCGAAAAGTCAAAAGCAAACAGCTCCATTAAAAAGTGGGGAAAAGACATGAATAGACACTTCTCAAAGGAAGATACATGGGCAGCCAACAGACATGTGAAAAAGTGCTTGGCCTCACTAATCATCAGAGAAATGCAAATCAAAACCACATTGAGAAACCACCTAACCCCAGGAAGAATGGCCATCATTACTAAAACAAACAACAACAGATGCTGGTGAGGATGCAGAGAAAAAGGAATGCTTTTACACCGCTGGTGGGAATGCAAACTAGTGCAACCTCTTTGGAAGACAGTGTGGTGATTTCTGAAAGAACTAGAAATTGACCTTCCATATGACTCAGCAATCCCCCTATTGGGAATATACCCAGAGGAACTCATATCATTCTACAAAAAAGATACCTGCATACGCATGTTTGTTGCAGCTCTATTCACAGTATAAAAACATGGAACCAACCATGCTGCCCATTGAAACTGGACTGGATTTTAAAAAGTGTGGTACATACACTCGATGGAATATTATGCAGCCATAAAGAAGGACAAGCCTAAGAAGTTTGTAGCAATTTGGATGGAATTAGAGTCTATAATACTCAGTGATCTATCACAGAAACAAAGAACAGAATACCATATGTTCTCACTCATAAGTGGACCCTGAACATTTACCACAATGTTATAAGAAAGAATTTGGTAGCGAGATATTGCCAGGGTGGGTGGGGGGGGGGGGCACAACATCAATAAGGGTACCTGATCTTAAACCAGGCAAAGTGGGACCAAGGGGAGGTCCAAACTTTTCCTGTAGGATGTCCACTAGTATATCTAATCCTGATTGTACCACACATCTTTAGAATAAAAAAAAATATATATAAAAAGGTTAAAAAAAAGAGGAACAACCGGAACTCTAATACATTGCTGGTGAGCATGTGCAATTAAAAAGTTACTCTGAAAATCAATTTTTGTAAATTTCTTATGAGAATAAACACATACACATACTGTAATAGGCAGAAAACTACTCCTAAATGTTTAGTTATTAGAAATGAAAATATATGCTCTCACAAACACCTGTGCATAATTTTTATTAGCTTTATTCATAATAGCTCAAACTGGGAACTACCGAAATGTTTACCAACTGATAAACAACAACAGCAACAGATAAACAGATACAAAAATCATGTTGTAACCATACAATTGAAAAATGCCTAGAAATAAAGGAGAATGAAGTGGCTGATTACCGAAACAACATTAATAAATTTCAAAATCATTATGTAAGTTTAAAAATCCAACACAAAAGTATGATATCATTTATATGTTATTTTGAAAAATACAGAATAATAGTAATCACATCAGCGGATGACTGGGCTGAGGGAACTTTTTGAGGTAATGCAAACTGTCTATATTTTTATTATGGTGTTGGTTACATGACTGTATACATTTGTCAAAATGCATTGAATCATATACCCAAGAAGAGTGAAGTTTCTTTTTTGGAGTTGGAGTCACTCTGTTGCCCAGGCTGGAGTGCAATGGCATGCTCACGGCCTGCCCAGCATCGACCTGTTGGGCTCCAGGGATCTTTCCACCTCAGCCTTCCAAGTAGCTGGAACTACAGGTGTGTGCTAACACACCCAGGTATTTATTTATTTATTGCAGAGACAAGGTCTTGCCAAGTTGCCCGGGTTGGTCTTGAACCTGTGGGCTCAGAGGAAGTTAAGGTATCCTCTGCAGATGATACGATTCTAAACCTAGAAAACTTGAGGTAGTCTGTCAAAATCCTCCTTGCACTGATAATCAACTTTGGTAAAGTCTTGGGTTGTAAAATCCACATGCAAAATCCACTTGCATTTCTTTTTCTTCCTTCTTTTCTTTTTTTTTTAGAAAGCAGGATTTATTAAGAGGACAGAAAAGCTCCCACAGTAAGGGAGGGGACCTGAGGAGGTTGCACCACTTGCATTTTTATACACTAGTGGCAAAAAAACAGAAAACCGAATAAAAAACAAACTTCATTCACAATGGTCGCAAATAAATAAAATAACTTGGCATTCACCTAAGCAGAGAGGTGAAAAACTTTTACAACAAGAACTACAAAATGCGGCTCAAAAAATCAAGGATGATACAAACAAATGGAAAAACATCCCATGCTCATGGATTGGAAGGATCACTATTGTCAAGATGTCAATCCTACCCAAGGCAATATAGAGATTAATGCAATACCCATCAAATTACCTACATCTTTTTTCACAGACCTGGAAATGACAACACAGAAATTCACATGGAAACAAACAAAAAAGCACAAATAGCCAAAAAAATCCTTAGTGAAAGGAGCAAAGTGGAAGGTATCACATGTCCTGACATTAAACTTTATTACAAAGCCACAGTAACCAAGATGACGTGGTATTGGTACAGGAATAGGCACATTGACCAATGGAACAGGATAGAGATTCTGGAAGTAAAAACATGGTCTTTCAACCAACTCATCGTCGACAAAGAAACCTATAACAATCACTGGGGAAAGGAGATAACATTTAGCAAATAGTGATGGGAAAACTGGCTGACCACATACAGAAAAGTGAAACTGGACCCCTATCTACTACCATATAAAAAAAATAACTCAAAATGGATCAAGGACCTAAACATTAAACCTCAAACTATAAGAATCCTAGAAGAAAATTTAAGAAACACTCTTCTGAAAGTTGGAGTAGGCAGTAAATTCATGACCAAGTCCCTAAAAGCAAATGCTATAAAAGCTAAGATAGACATGTGGGAAATTATCAAGCCGAAAAGCTTTTGCACAGCAAACAAATCCATCAAGAGTAGAGAGACAACCCACAGAATGGGAGAAAATATTTGCAAATTTTTCGTCTCATTAAGAAGTGGGCAAAAGACATTAACAGACTTGTCTCAAAAGATCATGTACAAGCATTCAACTGACATATGAAAAGATTCTCAACTTCACTAATAATCAGAGAAATACAAATCAAAACTACGAGATACCATCTAACTAATGGCTATCGTTCATAAGTAAAAACAACAGGTGCTGGAGTAGCTGCAGAGAGAAGGAAACACTTCAGCACTGTTGATGGGAATGTAAATTAGTTAACCTTTATGGAAAGTAGTGTAGTGATTCCTGAGAGAACTAAAAATTGATTTTCCATAAGAGCCAGCAATCCCTCTCTTGGGAGTATACCCGGAGGAACATAAATCTCTCTACCAAAAAGACACCTGCACTTGCATGTTTATTGCTGCATGATCCCATATAGCAAAAACATGGAACCAACCCTGCTGCCCATTGAAAGTGGACTGGATAAAGAAAACGTGGGGCATATACACGATGGAGTATTCCACAGCCATAAAGAACAAAGTCGTGATCTTCACAGCAACTTAGATGCAGCTGGAGACTATCACACTCTGTAATCTACCACAGAAACAAAGACTGAATCCCACACATTCTCACTCATAAGTGGGACCTAAACACTAGTCACACTGGCACAAGGATGGCATTGGCCGTCACTGGGCACTGCTAGGGGAGGGAGGGAGGGAGGAGGGTGAGGGCACGTGGTAACGCAAAAGCTGCCTGGTCCACTACCGGGGGAGGGAGGACCTCCTAGAAGCCTAAATGCTGCTACCTGCATGCAGCCTACTTCTGTAGTAAATCCTCACTTGTACCCCACATGTCTATAATAAATAAATAATAATGTAAACAAATAAAAGTTAAGCATATGAAATACATTTAGAGATATGTCCAATAATTATTAATGGTAGATTTTAAACTTCTTGAATGTATAATTTATTATGTGGTTCCTACTCCTAAAGACCTACCATAATTCCTAAATAAAATATGCTATTAAAATTTTATAATTAGAAAAAACGCAATTCATCATCTTTCCTGGATTGTTATGATTCAAGTCAAGGATGTGGTTTTAGTCCTTGACATGGTTTTCATCACTGAGAGGAAAAAATTGGGTTTTTGTCTATGACTTGGTGGAAACCTTTCAGGGTTTTGTTTTGTTTGTTTTCTCTTCATAGTTTAATTTTAAAATAGAAAAAATTACAAATTTCAAACACACTTTATTGCTTGGTATTCCATACTTTATTCTAACATCCTCAAATTATTTCACAAGCCAATCACTGTAAAGATTTTCATGTAATTGTCTATTTATTTCATTTACATTCAAATCTACTCTTCATCTTTTTAGTTTTTTTTAACTTTTAAATTTTTTTATTTTAAAGATGTGAGGTACAATTCAGGGTTAGGTATACAAATGTTCATTATACAGGTACCCTTGTTGATGAGGCATGCCCACCCTCTCCTAGCAGTTTCCCTCAACTGCTAATCCCACCCCCCATGACATTTTACCACTACTGCCAATCCCTTTCTTAGAGTATTAAGATAATTGTTCAAGGTCCGCTTATGTTTCTGTGATAGAGCACTGAGTATGATAGACTATAAGTCCATCTAAGTTGCTGTGAAGTCCATATATTTGTCCTCCGTTATGGCTGCATAATATTCCATTGTGTATATGTACCAAATTTTTTTTATCCAGTCCAATTTCAGTGGGCAGCATGGTTGGTTCCATGTTTTTGCTATTGTGAATAGAGCTGCAACGAACATATGTGTGCAGGTATCTCTTTTGTAGAATGATTTGAGTTACTCTGGGTATATTCCCAATAGCAGGATTGCTGGGTCATATGGAAGGTCAATGTCCAATTCTTTTAGAAATCATCACACTGTTTTCCAAAGAGGTTGCACTAGTTTGCATTCCCACCTGCAGTATAGAAGCATTCCTTTTTCTCCCATCCTCGCCAGCATCTGTTTGTTATATTAATGATGGCCATTCTTACTGGGGTTAGGTGGTATTTCAATGTGGTTTTGATTTACATTTCTTTGATGATGAGATAGGCTGAGCATTTTTTAATGTACCTGTTGGCTGCACATATATCTTCTTTTGAGAAGTGTCTATTCATGTCTTTTGCCCACTTTTTAATGGAACAGTTTGTTTTTTTCCTTTCAGTGCGTTTGAGTTCCTTGTAGATCCTAGATGTTAGGCCTTTGTCAGATATACGTTGGGCAATATTTTTTCCCCATTCTGTGGGCTGTCTTGTTCTCTCGATGGTTTCTTTGGCTTGGCAAAAGCTTTTCAGTTTGATGAGATTCCACTTGTTTCTCTTATCTCTTATGACATGGACACTTGGGGTTTTGATCAGAAATTGGTTGCCAGTCCCAATTTCCATAAGGGTGTCTCCTGCATTTTCTAGGATTCTTATAGTTTGAGGTTTTACGTTTAGGCTTTGATCCATTTAGAGTTAATTTTTGTGTATGGTGATATGTAGGGGTCCTGTTTCAATCTTCTGCATGTGATCAGCCAGTTTTCCCAGCACCGTGAACTGAAAAGGTTCTCCTCTCCCCATGGTTGTTGTTGGAGGCTGTTTCAAAGATGAGTTGGTTGAGAAATTGAGGCTTTGCTTCTGGAATCTCTATCCTGTTCCATTGGTCCATACGCCTGTTCTTGTACCAATACCAAGCTGTTTTGATTATTTTAGCCTTATACTTAAGTTTGAAGTCTGAAAGTGTGATGCCTCCTGCTTTGTTTCTTTTGCTAAGCATGGTTTAGGTTATTTGTAGTCGCTTATGGTTCCATATGAATTACTGTACTGTCATTTCCAAGACTGAGAAGAATGATGTTGGTAATTTATAGATTGTCTTTGGTAGGAAGGACATCTTAGCAATGTTGATTCTTACTATCCATGAGCATGGAATATTTTTCCACTTGCGTGTGTCTTCTTGGATTTCTTGAGAAGTGTTTTGTAATTCTCACTGTAAAGGTCTTTCACTTCTCTGGTTCGGAAAATGCCTAGGTATTTCTTTTCTCTCTTTTTTTTTTTGGTGGCTATTGTGAATGGGATTGTGTTTTTTTATTTTGTTCTTTGCCTGCTTATTTTTGGTGTATAAGAATGCAACTTTTATACATTTGTTTTGTGCCCCATGACTATGACAAAGTCCTTTATCAGTACAAGCAGGTTTTCAACAGATTCTCTTGGATTTTCGAGGCATAGGATCATATCGTCAGCAAAGAGGGATAACTTAACTTGCGCTTTTGTTATTTGGGTACCTCTGATTTTCTACTCTTATCTAATTGCTCTAGCTAGGACCTCCAACACAATGTTGAACAAGAAGGGTGAGAGTGGGCAGCCTTGTCTTGTTCTGATTTGTCAGGGGCAATGTTTCCAGTTTCTGTCCTTTTAGCAATATGCTAGCTGTGGGTTTACAGTAGATGGCACTTACTATTTTTAGATATTTACCTTATATACCTAGGTGTTTGAGGGTTTTTATCAAGAAGGGTTGCTGGATTTTATCAAAAGCTTCTTCTGCATCTAATGATATAATCATATGGTTCTTGTTTTTACATCTGTTGATGTATTTAATTACATTTACGGTCTTGTGGATGTTGAACCCGCCCTGCATACTGGGGATGAAACCTACTTGGTCATGGTGGATGATTTTTGAGATGTGTTGTTGGACCCAATTTGCTAAAATCTTGTTGAGGATTTTTGCATCTGTGTTCATAAGGGTTATTGGCCAATAGTTCTCTTTTTTGTTGGATCTTTACCCAGTTTGGGTATTAGTGTGATGTTAGCTTTGTAAAATGATTTGGGGGAGAATTCCATCTATCTCAATTGCCTGGAATACTTTCGATAGGATTGATATCAGCTCCTCCTTGTACATTTTGTAGAATTCTGCTGGAAAGTCATCTGGTCGGGAACTTTTTTCTGTAGGTGGTTTTCTTATGACAGAGCCCATTTCCTGGGTTGCTGTTGGTCTATTTAGCATCTCAATGTCTTCTTGTTTCAACCAAGAGAGGTTGTGTGATATCAGAAAGTTCTCCATTTCATTTAAGTTATCAAACTTGCTTCCATACAGGTGTGCATAGTAATCTCTGATAATCTTTTGTATTTCTTTGGGGTCAGTTGTGATTTCAACTTTCATATTTCTGATTGTTTTACTTTTTCTTTCTTTTTCTTGGTCATTCTGGCTAGGGGTCCATTGATCTTATTAATTCTTTCAAAGAACCAGCTTTTTGTGTTGTGGATGTTTTCTATGATATTTTTGTCTTCTATGTCTCGTATTTGGGCTCTTACTTTGGTGATTTGGATTCTACTGCTAAAGTTAGGGTTTTGGTGGTCTTCTCTTTCCAGGTCTCTTAGGTGATTTGTTAGGTTGTTAACTTGTGAACTTTCCATTTTCTTGACGTGTGTTCATGGAGATATAAATTCCCCTCTTATAATGGTTTTCATGGCATCCCAGACGTTTTGGTAAGATGCTTCCTCATTTTCTTTTGTTTCCAAGAATCTTTCAATTTGTTTTGATTTTGGTGTCAACTCAGTAGTTGTTCAGCATCATGTTCTTTAGTGTCCATGTCTTTGTAGGCTTTGGGGAAATTTAGTTGGTGTTATATTTATTTTTATTTCACTGCGGTCTGAAAAGGTGCCTGACAATATTTCAACTTTATGGAATTTGTTTATGCTTGATTTCTGGCAGAAGATGTGATCAATCTTGGAGTAAGATCCATGCAGTGTTGAGTAGACTGTAAATTCTGTGATTGATGGGTGGAATAATCTGTAGGTATCTATTAAGTACATTTGGTCAAGTGTCAAGTTTAGGGTCTGGATCTCCTCATTGATTTTTTTTCTCAATGATCTATCTAGGGCTGTTAGTGGGGCATTCAAGTACTCTGCTGTAATAGCGATTGAATCAGTTTCTTTTAAAAATTTACTTAGTAGTGGCTTTATAAATGCTGGTGCTTCTGTGTTGGGTGCATATATGTTTAGGATGACTATTTCTTGTTGATAGATTGAACCTTTTATCATTATTTAGTGTCCTTTTTATTTTTTTAAACTTTTGATAGTTTAGAGGTTGTTTTGTCTGATATTAAGATCATGACTCCTGCCTCTTTTGTGAGTTTTTTGCCTGGAAATTCATTTTCCATCCTCTAACTTTGAGTCTGTGTGCATCCCTTATGGTGAGATAAGTTTCCTGGATGCAGCAAATAATTGGGTCATGGTTTCTTATTCAGTTTGCCATCTGTGTCTTTTCAGTGGTGCATTTAGTCCATTTACATTCAGGCTGCCTAATGAAATGTCATTGTTTATCCCTGTTTGAGGCTCTTATAAAGTTTTTTCTTTGTTTGTTTTCTTTTAGCTTTGTGGTTGAGATATGTGTGTTTTTTCAAGGTTGCTATTGTGATGTATTCTCTGTTATGTGCTCTGCTGTTCTCTTGGGAAGTGTATGTCATCCTTTTTTTTTCTTTCATCTGTGCTTAATATCTTTTAAAGTCTCTCCTGTAGAGCTGGTGTAAAAGCTACATAATCTCTTATGTAGGGATTGGAAGTCTGGGAAAAATTTTAATTACCCATCGCTTATGAAGCTGAGCTTGGCTGGGTAGGAAATTATTGGTTGAAACTATTTATCTTTGAGGGCTTTGACTATTAGATTCCAGTCCCTTCTTGCTTGCAGTGTTTCTGCTGATAGGTCTGTTGCTATTCTGATTGGTGTTTCCCAGTAGGTAGTCTGACCTTTCTCTCTTGCTGCCTTTTAGATTTTTTCTTTTTGCCTTCTTTGTGTAGGTGAATTACTATGTGTCTAAGGGTTGGCTTTCTCATTTGATGTCTTGTGGGGTTCTCTGTATCTCTTGTGTTTGGCTGGTCACATTTCTGGTGAGATGGGGAAAGTTTTCTTGCATAATCTTCTGGAACATTTGCTCTGAGAAGTTCTCCATTCCCCTTTCTTGTTCTGGGATACCAATCAGGCATAGGTTTGCCCTCTTGATATAATCACACATCTCTTACATGCTGTTTGCTTTCTGAGTTTTCTTTTTATGTGTTTTACAGATCGGGTTAATTCCATGTTTTGGTCTTTGAGTTCCGAGATTGTTTCTTTTGACTGATTAATTCTGCTTTCCATGCTTGTCATCTTGTTACTTATTTCCTGGATAAAATTTTTTATGGCCAAAATCTATGTTACAAGTTATTTCAGTGTTGCATCTTGTCTTTCTTGAGCCTTATTCACTCTTTCCATCCATTCCCTAATCCCTGTCATAATCTGGGGTCAGTCGTTGGTGAATTCCATTGTTTGGGCTCTGAGGTCTGATTTTTCAGGAGTTTTCTCTTTGTTACACTTGAAATTACCTGTGGTCACCCACTGATTTTTCCTCATTTGTGAATGATTTCTTTCTTTTCTCTTTTGTTCTGTTATTCAATGGCAGTGGGAGAGGTTTTCACTTCTGATGTTTGCTCAGACTTCTAGCCTTTCTTTATCCTGGCTCTGGATTTGTTCTATTTTGAAATGGGACTGTGGGTGGGAAATTTTGCTGTCTCTTGTAGTTTTGAGAGTCAAATAAGATAGAGGATGGGTAGCTAGGAATCAGAAACTACTTGCAAATCACAATGTTCACTAGTTGTTGTATTGGTTCACTGAGACCCACTCCCCACCACCATTCTATATGACAATGCAATGGCTACGTGTGTGTACCCCTGAGTCCAAGATACAGTAACAGCAATGAGGAGAACAGAGGAAAGTAGAATAAAATAAGATGGATACAATTTTTTCAAAAAGAAAAAAATAAACACAGAACAACAAAAGCAGAAACTGGAGTAAAAAACAATTGAATACAACACACAAAACACACATGCACACATACACACACATCCCAAAACAAACTGGAATCACAACTATGCAAAACAAAAGACAATAACAGCAAAAAACCAGGACAACCAACCACACACACACACCCAGCACAAAATGAATGGAGAAGAAAAAAAGAACAAAAAAAAAAAAAAAAGGAAAAAATACATAAAAATTCGGATTGAATCTTACACATATATTCACACACACATTAAACTAAAAAAAATAAAAGAACAAAAGAGCAAAAAACAAACCAAGAATAACTAAAAAAAATTGAAAGATGAACACTCAATCATTCACATGCACACATAAACAGAAAAAAAATGAAGAAAGAGAAAAATAATACGGTGGAGGATACAGATCCAACCCTCACATACACTTTCGTGCTCAAAGGAAAAATATTTAAAAATTGGAAAAACAAACAAACAGGCAAACATTTTTTAAAAATTAAAAAAAGAAAACCTGCCCTCTTGTGGCAGGTACTGTAATTTTTCCTCTCATCTGCTTCTCTACTGTCCCCTGCAGACCTTCTGCATCTTTCACTCTCTCCCCCTTGTCTGGACCAGGGAAGGAGGAGGGTCCATGGGTGTGGGTGGGGTTGCAGTCTTCCCCCCCCCATTCCTCTATGGTCAGGGGATCCCCTCCAGTGGGGAGGCCTGGGATTGTCTCTTCCCCAGGTACTGGTGAGGGGTGCCCTGGCCAGGCTTATCATGGAATGGAGTCTTCCTATTGCAGCTGCTGTCCAGGCTCTGCTTGGGTTCATCCCTCTCAGTTGTGCCCCAGCCCTGTGGGTCTGATATTCAGAGGATTGGTGGGGAGGAGTGGGGTTGGGTCAACCCAGACTCACCACTGATCTCTTTGGATTTCTTCCTTGTCCTTTTCTGGCCACACCTTTTGTCCTGTGGCTTGACTCAGGGTAGGGGGTGGGGTGCCTGAGACTTAGCACTCGTTCTGTCTATCCTGAGTTTGTGTTTTCAGGATATTCCCTTTGGGTCATGATCAACCCCTGAGTAGTTGATCCACTGGTCACCAAGAGCGAGTCTGTTGCTCCATGGTGAGGAAGTCAGAGCACTTTCCTGTCCTGTTTTCAAGATGGTGGCAGGTGCCTCTTTTGTCTTCTCTGGTGGGACTCTGCCTCTGAACTCCCTCCGTAGCCCTTGCTGCCAGTGTTGTGCCAGGTGCTGTAGTGGTGAGGCAGAGCCTGGAGCCAGCAGTCTCTCCTGCTGCAGTGATGAAGTAGAGCCTGGAGCTGGTAGTCTCTCCCTGACACTTCTTCCCAGGAAGACTTTTGTCAGTTAAAAAAAAATGGTGCTTGGCTTCCGCAACCTGTGAAGAGCTAGGGACCAAGCAGAGCAGCTGCAGTACCAGCTATTCCACCAAGAAAACCCTGGCCACTTGCTCACAAGCCCCTACTTAGTCAGTCTCTCCCAGCATATTCTTCCCAGGAGGGGTTCGTTGATTTTTAAAAAAGTGGCACTTGGCTTCTGCCTCCCAGGAATCACTAGAGTCCAAGCCAAGAAGCTGTGGCACAAGCTGCTTCACGAGGAGAGCACTGGTCACTTGCTCCCGAGCCCTCACTCAGTCAGCCACTCACATGCCCACTCACTCACCGACATGTACACAAAATTTTCCATACGCTCACTCACTCACTCACTCACTCACTCACTCACTCACACTGGGACTCACACAGTCTTACTGGCTTGGCTGCCATCTTCCCACTCCCCTTATTCCTCATCTTATCTCGAGCCTCTTCACATGATCCAGAGAACCATCCTCACTACTCCCCCTCCTCAACTCTGCTGCTATAACATTTCCCAACAACTTCTCTTTGACAAACTTCTTTATGTCTTCTTCTCAAAACCCTCCATTTGTTAAATTTCTTCCCAACGGGCTTCAGTTCCCCCAGTCTCCTCAACTTTATGTGGAAAAACAATTGTGGAATTTTTCTCAAATTCTACTGTCAGCTTTGTACAATTAAAATGCCAGTCTGACTCTTGAAAAGTCAGTGTCTGCATCCCAATACCACTGATTTGGTCCAACTTCTTTCAAATATTGCAATTGTCAATAGCCTCTCAAGATTTTATTCCCACCTCCATTTTTAAGGCTTTCACATTCAGGCTCAAGATTTATCCAATCCATTTGCTTTGTGGTTTCCTGATCTATTTGATTCCACAGACTCTGTCACTACACCATACCCACAATTCACAATCACAGTCACATGCTGGGTCTCATTTTCCCATGACATTTCTTGATGAACAGATCTCCAACCACAAACACCCTTTTTTAGATCAAAGAACACTTACTACCCATGTCTTCCAGTCTGTTCTCTTCCTAGGATTTTTGCTCTTTCTTTGGCTCTTTGCTCTTGCTGCAACCTTCATTACACATCCATTCCCTATTCCTGGTAATATTTAATTTCTTTGAACTTCATGATCAGTTATTTCTATGCACTTATCAATAGTCTAAATTCTCTTGAGCCTCCAGCAGGTCCTTGATGCCAATTCCCCACTGTGACCATAACTAGTAACTGTTTTCTTAGTTTCAACTCTCATCCATGAAATGTTGCCTGAAAGCTACAGAAGAAGTGATGACAAAGTTTGCTTCAAAGTAATGTTATCTTGTGCCAGTTGAGCCTTCATTGTTACTCAGCAATGCTTTTGATAACTTTTGCCAAACTATTTTGACTTAATTATTTATTTCTCATCATTCTATTAATAATGCTATATCAATGCTACTTTTAACATTTTATTATTACACGGCTTTCATCTATCTTGTAATTATTATCCAATGAAACACATATATAAATAAAATTTAATCACTCATACTCACTTAGAAATGGGATTGACACTGGCTTCAATAATTGTTAAACACTTACAGCACTTTATGTTTTCTGGAAATTCTTGTACACCTAAAATGTGAAATAAACAAAAGTACATGAAAACATTCCAGCAAATATTCTCTAAACTACAGTTCTCATATTAAAAGTAATTATCAAAATTCTGAGTCGATACACAGTGTGAACACCATCTAAGATAACCATTTAAGTAGGAAATACAATTAACAGTATATTTGTCATAAAGTATAAAGATATATTAATATAATTTATATAATAAAAATTGAATATTAAGTAATATCTCATGATAGTAATAGTTGGAAATTGAATAAAAATTTCAGGACAAGCCTGGGCAGCATTGCGAAACCTTGCATCTACAAAAAATACAAAAATTAGTTAAGTGCAGTAGCTCACACTCACAGTCTCAGCTACATGAGGGGCTGAGGCAGAAGGATTGCCTGAGCAAAGGAGGTTAAGGCTGCAGAGAGCTGAGATCATGCTACTTCACTCCAGTCTCGATGACAGAGTGAGATCTTGTCCCCCCCCCCAAAAAAAATTGTAGACTATTGAGTATTTGGCCTAAGAGAGATCTTTAATTTTACTAATATAAATAAATAGAAATAGTTTAAGTTTATTTAGTTATAGTGTCACTCAGAGAAGAGAGAATCAGCAGATATAGCGAAAACAGATGAAAAAATATCTGAAAGAAAACAAGGTAAAATACAGGAGTTGCAAAAAAAATGTATGCACACTTTAAGTATAATGTTTGTTCAAAAGATGGCATTAATCAAATGAATACTAGTGTCATCATGCGACAGTCAAATAAAATGGCGGAAGCATGGTTGAGCGAACATACTACACATCACTCCCATAATTTAATTCAATTTCAAAAAGCAGTATATAGATAATATCTCTTAAAATGTATGTACTTTTTTGGGGCACCCCTGTAAATTGAATACCCATCTGTAAAATATTTAAGGGCACATCACAAATCCAACAGATATTCCCAAACTAAGAAGAAGCTCTAATACATTTTGTTCAATTCTTCCTTGTTGGCTGCACAGAGTGCAGTTGAGCATCTGTCTGAAAGTTTAGAGAGATGTGCAGCCCTTTCCTGGGTCCTCCCTGAGTCCCTGAAGTAGGCAGCCGGCTCATCGTCCCTGGGTAATTGCTCATCTGTTTTCACAGCTGTGCTATTGGCTATGCGACAGAAAAAATATATATTTTGTATGAAACTGAAAGTCAGGAAGCCACAAACCTGATCTATAAATGTGAGGATCAGAGGAGTAAAAGATGTGGGGAAATTTTGATTGGCATGAACATATCAAATATAGTAGACTCTACAAGAGTTAGAGGACAATTATAATTATATGAAGCTGTTACTATATGATATACCTACAGTACCACTTATGCTCAATTTTTGAAACTATTATTAAGGATCGAAAAATGTCCATGAAGAACTGGTCTTGCCCAGTGCTTTATATCTGACAAAAAGATAGGGAACTTTTTGTGGCAAGATACAATTGAATTTTAGGATAATCAAAAAACAAAACGTTCTGCCTTCCTAGATTCCATTAACCTAGACTACCACGTCCACAGGACTTCGAAGCCCACTGAAGCAGCAGGAGGGTATTTAAATCCAAGACAGGTCATTTACTCACCACAAAATAAGAGTACAAAGGGGAGCATGACATGTTTTTCATACAATTCCTCTCCATGTAAAATTGTATCAAAAATTATGCTGTCCTACAATTATTGCTGAGCAATTCTGGCTTCTAATTAAGAACTCAAAATAGTTTGGGAGTTCCATTATATATTAATTTAATGAACCTCTTTTCTGGAAGACCCTAACACCTAGAGCTGCACTCCTCAAATAGGCATTAAAAATGGCAGCCAGGTCAGTAGCTAACCTTGTACCATCCCCGGCATATCCCCTTAGAATTCATATTACTGTGGATATCTGCAACCAATGGGAGTATATGCTTCTTCTTTTCCCCCTTTAGCTTATTTTCTTCAGTCTCTAATAGGCTTATTAAATGCTGGTGTTCCTGATGCCTTATCTTCACAGATTCCTTCTTTAGGATAATATTCCTTAAATTTTGAGTAAGCCAAGACATGGAAGCAGATTTAAATATGAGTGTGAGGAAAAGACTATATCTATTTATCTGCTACAAAAAATGAAATTGACTACTGTGGTGAAAATGATACTACAGTATTTATTTAAAAATTTGTGTTAGGTTGTTTAAAGTTTAAAGTTAAAATATTTCAGAGCAAAGTATGTTGGGATAATGTGGAATCCCGGTTTTATAACTTACTGGTTGGATAAACCCAGACAAACCATTTACACTCTCAATGTGACAGTTTCCTACGCTAAAAATGATGATTATATGAATGGCTAAAGCACAGAATTGTCATGAGTATTGAAAGAGAAAATACAGGTAAAACAACAGACACTAATGCTATAATAATTCTGTCTATAATTATTGGAAATAAAAAAGAAGCACAGGATGTTAGTTAGCAAAAAACCTCAAATCACGTCAAAATGAGCTCGCTACAAGTACAAATTTGCAAAATGTATCCACCTCAGAAAATATAAGAAAGAGATAAGACTTAGTATGTTGAAAGACTATGCCAATTCTGATCAATATAGTAGTTGAAGATAAATGCTTCTGCAGATAAGTAAATGTGATATATAAGAATTAAATATAACTTTATATAACTATATTAAAATGTATGTACAGATAAAATATATAGCAATGCAATAATTAGTATATAATATGTATATTTGTGCATACTTTAAAGCTGCCATTCTGGATTCTTGGGAATATGGCAGCACTGCCAGTCAGACTAAGTGAGTCCCAGTGTGAGTGAGTGAAAGTATGGAAAATCTTGTGTACATGTCAGTGAGTAAGTGGCTGACTGAGTAGGGACTATGAAGCAAGTGGCCAGGGTTCTTCTGGTTAAGTGGCTATTGCTGCAGTTGCTCTGCTTGGTCCTTAGTTCTTCTGGGGGTACAGAAGCTGAGTGCCAGTTTTAAAAAATCAACAGAGTCTTTTCCAGAAAGAAGTTGCCAGGAGAAACTGCTGGCTCCAGGCTTTGTCTCACTACTGCAGCACCTGGCTGGACACATACAGTGAGGGAGCCTAGAGACAGAGCCCCACTGGAGAAGATGAAAGAAGTACCATGCCACCATCTTGAAAACTGGGCAGGAAGGTGCTCTGGCTTGCTCACCATGGAGTGACAGACCAGGCCCGATCTCTGTGATGGGTGGATTAACTACTCACTGATCATGACCTAAAGGGAATATCCTGAAAGCACAAACTCTGGAGGGACAGGATGAGTGTTGAGTCTCAGGTGCCCCACTCCCTACCCTGATTCAGCTGTAGGAAAAAGGTGCAGCCAGAAAAGTATGAGGAAGACCTCCAAAGATATCAGTGGTGAATCTTGGATTGACCCAACCCACTCCTCCCCAGCAATCCTCTGAACATCAGACCCACATGTCTGGAGCAAGACTGAGAGGGACAAACCCAGGTGGAGCCTGGACTTCAATCACGACAGGAGGACTCCACTCCAGGATAAGTCTGGCTGGAGCACCTCCTGCCAGTACCTGGGAAAGAGACAATCCAGCACCTCCCCAGCAGAGGGGATGCCCCTGACCATACTAATGTGGGAGGGGAGGACTGAAGCCCTACTCACCCACACTGTCCCCATCTCCTTCCTTGAGTTGGACACTGGGGAGATTGTGAATGAGGCCAAAGCTCTGTAAGAGACAACACAGGGGCAGCTGAGAGGAACAATTATAGAACCTGCCACAAGAAGGTAGATTTTTGAGTGTTTGGTTTTAATTTTTTAAATATTTTTCCTTTGTGCATGAATGTGTATGTGAGGGTTCGATCTACATCCCCCTCAACACTTTTTTTCTTTCTTCTTTCTTTCTTCTTTTTTTTTTGTTTTCTGTTTATGTGTGTACATGAGTGTTCATCTTTCAGTTTTGTTTGTTTTTTCTTTTTTGTCATTTTTTTAGTTCAATGTGTGTGTGAATACATGTGTGAGGGTCAGATTTGAATTACTTTCTTTTCTTTTCTTTCTTTCTTTATTCCTCTTTATCTCTTTCATTTTGGGCTGGGCATGTGAGTGTATGTGTTTGGTTTTCCTGTTTTTTTTTTTTTTTTTATTTGTTTTCCTTTGTTGTTATTCCAATTTGTTTTGATATGTGTGTGTGTGTATGTGTGTGTGTGTGTGTGTGTGTGTGTGTGTGTGTGTGTGATTGTTTTTTCCTTTGGTTCTGCTCTTGTTGATCTGTGGCTTTTTTTATTTTTCATTAAAAAAATTTGTACATCTTTTTTCTACTTTTCTTTGTTCTCCTCATTGCTGTTATTGTAGCCTGGACTCGGGGTACATACCCATTGCATTGTCATATGGAGTGGTGGTGAAAAGGGGTCTCAGGGAACCAATACCACAACCAGTGAACATTGTAATTTGCAAGTAGTTTCTGAATCCTAGCTTCCCATCTTCCACCTTATTTGACTCTCAAAAGTATAAGAGAAGGAAAGCTTGATACCCACAGCCCTATTTCAAAGTAGAACAAATTCAAAGTGCTGATCAGAGAAGAGCAAATTTCAGAGGGCTGAGCAAACATCAGAAGTGAAAGCCTTTCCCAATGACACTTTATAATGGAACTAAAGAGAAAACCATGAGATCTGTCACAAATGAGGAAAAACCAATGGAAGACCACAGGTAATTTCAAGTGTAACATAAAGAAAACTCTAAAAATCAGACTTCAGAGCCCAAACAATGGAAGTAAAAAATGTTTGACCCCAGAATACAGCAGGGATTAGGGAATGGATGGAAAGAGTGTATAAGACTCAAGAAAGACAAGATGCAACACTGAAAGAACTTGTAACAGAGATTTTGGCCACAAAAAATTTCAACCAGGAAAAAAATAACAAGATAACAAACATGGAAAGCAGAATTAATTAAGAAGAAAGACTCTTGAAGACCAAAACATGGAACTAACCATATCTATAAAACACATAGAAAGAAAATTCAGAAAGAAAAAGCAAAACCTCCAAGAGAAGTGTGATCATATCAAGAGGTCAAATCTATGCCTGATTGGTATCCCAGAAGAAGGAAAGGAAAGGGAGAACGCCTTAGAGCAAGTATTCCAGGAGGTTATCCAAGAAAACTTTTCTCATCTGACCAGAGATGTGACCATCCAAACAAAAGAGATACAGAGAACCCTCACAAGACTTCAAATGAGAAGACCAACCCCTAGACACATAGTAATTTGCCTACACAGAGTAGGGACAAAAGAAAAAAATCCTAAAGGCAGCAAGATAGAAAGGTCAGCCTTCATACCAGGGAAAGCCAATCAAAATAGCAGCAGACCTATCAGCAAAAATACTACAAGCTAGAAGAGACTGGAGTCCAATATTCAAAGTCCTCAAGGACAAATAATTTCAACAAGAATTTCCTACCCAGCCAATCTCAGCTTCATCAGCAATGCAGAATTAAAATTCTTCCCAGACATCCAATCCTTAAGAGATTATGCAGCTTCCAGACAAACTTTACAGGAGACACTTAAAAAGGTATTAAGCACAGAAGAAAGAAAGAAAGAAAGAAAAAAAAAGAATGACCACACACTTGCCAAGAGAACAGTAGAACACAGAATTAACAGAGAATACATTGCAACTGCAAACTTGAAAATACACACATGCATCAACCCAAAAGCTAAGAGAAAACAACAAAGAAAAAACCTTGTAAGAACCTCATGATGGGCATAAACAATCACATTTCAATCATCAGCCTGAACATGCATAGACTGAAGGCACCACTGAAAAGGAAAAGAATGGCAAACTGGATAAAAAATTGACCCAATAATTTGTAGCATCCAGGACCCTCAACTCACCATAAGGGATGCACACAGACTCAAAGTTAGAGGATGGAAAATGGGCTCCCAGAAGAATAAATCACAAATGAAGGCAGGAGTCATGATCTTAATATCAGACAAAATAACTTGTAAGCTAACAAAAATAAAAAATATATGGAAGGATAGTACATAATGATAAAATGCTCAATCCATCAACACAAAATATCCATCCTAAACATATATGAACCCAATACAGGAGCACTAGCATTTATAAAGAAATTACTGAGTAAACGAAAAAAAGATATTGACTCTAACGGTATTATAACTGGGGAATTAAATACACCAACTACCAACCCTAGATAGATCACTGAGGCAAAAAAACAAACAAACAAAAAAAGAGGTCTAGAATCTCAACATGACACCTGACTTAAAGGACTTAATAGATTTCTACAGAACACTCAACCCAACAACCACAGATTATACATTTTCCTAATCACCACATGGAATGTATCCAAGATAGATCACATCCTCGGCCATAAATCATGCATAAACACATTTCATAAGATTGAAATACTGCCAGGTACCTCCTCAGACCACGGTGGAATAAAAATAAATATCAACACCAACAAAATTGCCCAAATCCCACAAAGACATAGACACCACATAGCACGATGCTGAATGACACCTGTATCAACACAGAAATCAAAACAGAAATTAAAAGAATCCTGGAAACAAATGAAAATGAAGAATCATCCAACCAAAACATCAGGGGTGCCATGAAAACAGTTCTAAGAGGGAAATTTATATCTCTATAAACACACATCAAGAAAATGGAAAGATCACAAGTTAATAGCATAACAAATCACCTAAGGAACCTGGAAAGACAAGACCACCAAAACCCTAACTTTAGCAGAAGAATTTAGATCACCAAAATAAAAGCCCAAATACGGGATATAGAAGACAAAAATATCATAGAAAATATCAACAGAACAAAAGCTGATTCTTGGAAGAATAAACAAGATTGATGGACCCCTAACCAGAATGACCAAGAAAAAGTCGAAATAAACAATCAGAAATGCAAAAGATCAAATTGCAACTGACCCCAAAGAAAAGTAAAAGATTACCAGAGTTTACTATGCACACCTGTATGGCAACAAGCTTGATAACTTAAATGAAATGGAGGACTTTCTGACATCACACAACCTCCGAGGTTGAACCAAGAAGATACTGAGACACCAAATAGACCAATAACAAGGAAAGAAATTGACTCTATCATAAGAAAACTACCTACAAAAAAAAAAAAAAAAGCTCTGGACCAGACAGCTTTCTAGTGGAATTCTACAACACGTACAAGGAGGAGCTGATACCAATCCCACTGAAAGTATTCCAGGCAATTGAGATACATGGAATTCTCCCCAAAATATTTCACAAAGCTAACATCACACTGATATCCAAACTGGGTAAATATCCAACAAAAAAAGAGACTACAGGCCAATATCCCTAATGAACATAGATGCAAAAATTCTCAACAAGATTCTAGCAAATCAATCCCAAACCACATCTCGAAAATCATCCACTGTGCACCAAGTAGGCTTCATCTCCAGGATCCAGGGCTAGTCCAAAATCATCAAAACTGTAAATGTAATTAAACACATCAACAGATGGAAAACAAGAACCACATGATTATATCATTAGATGCAGAAAAAACTTTTGATAAAATCAAGCAACGCTTCTTGATAAAAACCCTCAAACACCTAGGTATAGAAGGTTCATACCTCAACATAGTAAGCGGCATCTATCATAAACCCACAGTTAGCATAATGCTGAATGGACAGAAACTGGAAACATTTCCCCTGACAAATTGGAACAGGACAAGCCTGCCCACTCTTGCCCCTCTTGTTCAACACTGTGTTGGATGTCCTAGCTACAGCAATTAGACAAGAGAAGGAAATAAGAGGTATCCAAATAGGAAAAGAGGAAGTTAAGTTATCCCTCTTTGTTGACAATATGTTCCTATTCCCTGAAAAGCCAAGAGACTGTCAAAATTCTGCTTGTGCTGATAAAGGACTTTGGCAAAGTCTCAGGGTACAAAATAAATGTGAAAAAGACAGTTGCATTCTTATACACCAACAACAAGCAGGCAAAGAACCAAATAAAAAGCCCAATCTCATTCAACAGCCAAAATCACAATAGTCACAGAAAAAACGGAATACCTCGGCATCTTCCTAACCAGTGAAGTAAAAGATCTTTACAATGAAAACTACAAAATACTGCTCAGATAAAACCAAGAAGACACAAACAAATGGAAAATGATTCCATGCTCATAGACAGGAAGAATCAACATTGTTAAGATGTCTATCCTACCAAAGACAATCTACAGATTCAATGCATTATCCATTAAATTACCAACATCATTCTTCTCTGACCTAGAAATGACAAAACAGAAATCTATATGGAAACATAAATGATCACGAATAGCCAGAATAATCCTTAGCAAAAGAAAAAAAGTGGGAGGTATCACACTTTGGGACTTTAAACTTTACTATAAGGCTACAATAATTAAAACAGCCTGTTACTGGTACAAGAACAGGTATATAGACCAATGAAGCAGGACAGAGATTTCAGAAGCAAAACCTCAATTTTTCAACCAACTCATCTTCAACAAAGCCTTCACCAACAACCACTTGTAAGAGGAGAACCTATTCAGTAAATGTTGCTGAGAAAACTGGCTGACCACACGCAGAAGATTGAAACAAGACCCCACCTGTCACCATTCATAAAAATAAACTTGAAATGAATCAAAGAACTAAATGTAAAGCCTCAAACTATAAGAACCTTAAAAAATGCAGGAGACACCTGCATGGAAATTGGAACTGGCAGCCAATTCCTGATCAAAACCCCAAGTGCCTATGCCATAAGAGATAAGATAGACAAATGGGACCTCATCAAACTGAAAAGCTTCTGTAAAACAACAGCAACAACAAAAAAAAACCATCAAGAGAATGGGGAGACAGCCACAGAATGGGAAAAAAATATCTGCCAACTGTATATCTGGCAAAGATCTAACATCCAGGATCTACAAGGAACTCAAATGTGCTAAAAGGAAAAAATGAACAACCCCATTAAAAATTGGGGAAAAGACATGAACAGACACTTCTCAAAAGAAGATATAAGGATGGCAACAGACACATGAAAAAGTGCTCAGCCTTACTAATCACCAGAGAAATGTAAATCAAAACCACACTGAGATACCACCTAACTCCAGTAAGAATGACCATCATTAATAAAACAAACAACAACAGATGCTGGCAAGGATGCAGAGAAAAGGGAATGCTTCTACACTGCTGGTGGGAATGCAAACTAGTGCAACCTCTTTGGAAAACAGTGTGGCAATTTCTAAAAGAATTAGACATTGAACTTCTGTATGACTCAGTAATCCCCCTACTGGGAATATACCTTGAGGAACTCAAATCATTCTACAAAACATACCTGCACATGCATGTTTATTGCATCACTATTCACAATAGCCAAAACATGTAACCAATCATGCTACCAATCATAACTGGACTGCATAAAAAAATGTGGTACATATACCCAATGAAATATTATGCAGCCATAAAGAAGGATAAACATATGGACGTTGAAGCAACTTGGATGTATTTAGAGTCTATCATACTTAGTGATCTATTGCAGAAACAAAGAACAGAGTACCACATGTTCTCACTCATAAGCGGACCCTGAACATTTACCATAATACTACAATAAAGGGATTGGAAGTAACATGGTACTTCCAGAGTGGAGGGTGGGGGAGAACACAACATCAGTAAGGATATCTGATCTCAAACCAGGCCAAGTTGGGACCAAGGGGAGGCCTATACTTTACCTGTAACGATGACCACTTGTATACCTAATTCTGAATTGTACCCACAACTTTAAAATAAAAACTAAAAAAATATATAAAAATAAAGCTGCTGTTCTTCGAGGACTCAAAAGTGCCAAATATTGTGCCAAGGTCAGACATTTAAAAATGAGATGGAGACTTTATGCCATTTTTCTAATATTTATATTCTAACTCAGAAGAATAATTGAAAGAAAAACTCTAGAAGAATCCAAAAATAAGTTTGAGAAAATCTAGAAAATGTCATAAAATTAGGCAGAAAACAGAAAACATTATAAGAGTATAGATCTTTTAATATCTGAATTATAAAAGTTCTAAAAATAATGAACTGAGAAAACAAAGAACAGAAAATACCAAGGAAACAATTGAAGAATATTTCAGTAATTTCAAATAATGAGTAACAAAATATTTCAGATTAGAACATGTCATCAGTGCAATGAGTATTGGGAATAAAGAAAGGGGGGAAACCGGGCTCGGTGGATCAGCCTGTAATCCCGTGCCTTGGGAGGCTGAGGTGAGTGGATTGCCTGAGCCCGCGGGTTTGAGACCTGCCTGGGCAACTTGGCGAGACCTCATCTCTACAATAAATCAAAAAATTAGCCGGGCGTGCGCCTGTAGTTCCAGCTACTTGGAAGGCTGAGGCGGAAGGATCGCCGGAGCCCAGTGGGTCGAGGCTG
>CAUYQG010174752.1:0-12868 GCA_963574415.1 Tarsius wallacei
GAGTGCAGTGGCCGCTTCCGGCCACCGCAGCCTCGACCTGCTGGTCTCCGGCGATCCTTCCACCTCAGCCTTCCCAGTAGCCGAAACTACAGGCGCGAGCTACCGCGCCCGGCTAATTTTTTTGATTTATTGTAGAGATAAGGTTTCGCCTGCCCAGGCGGGTCTCGAACCCGCGGGCTCAGGCAATCCACTCACCTCAGCCTCCCAAGGCGCGGGATTACAGGCTGAGCCACAGAGCCTGGCAGTTGGCGTTTTCTATATGCAAGCTTATGCCATCTTCAAATGAAGATAGTTTCATTTCCTCCTTTTCCATCTAGACACCTGTTATTTCTTTTTCTTTCCTACTTGCCCTGGCTGTATCTTCCAGGTTAATGTTGAAAAGAAGTGACGGCAGTAGATTCTTTGTCGTGTTCCTTATCTCATTGAGCTGACATGCAGCCTTTGCCATTGAGTATGATGCTAGCTGTGAGTGTTTTATAGATGACATTGATTGGGTTCAGAAAGTCCCCTTCCATGTTTATTTTGTAAACCATTTTTATCATAAAAGGTATTGACTTTTATTAAATGCTCTTTTGTATCTATTGAAATGATGTGGTGTTTATCCTTTATTCTCTTGGCATGGTTATTACATTAATTAATCTTAGAATGCTAATTTAATTTTTCATTTTGGGGATAAATCCATCTTGGGCGTATTAATAATCCTTTTATAGGTAGGTTAGGTAGGTGATTGTTTGATCTGCTACTATTTTGTTAAAAATTTTTGTATCTGTGGTCTTAAGATATATTATGTGTTTATCCTTTATTCTCTCGATATGGTGTATTACATTAATTGATTTTTAGGATCTTAATCCAATTTTCTTTATTGGGATGAATCCCTCTTGGTCATGTTATATAATCCTTTTATAGATAGAGGGCTGTTTTGAGCACTACCTTTTTTTCATTAATTTCTGTGTCTTTGTTCTTAAGATACATTAGTCTGTGGTTTGAATTTTTTTTCACTATCTTTGTCTGGTTATTGCTATCAGAGTAACGTCAGGTTCAGAATGAGTTCTTAAATGTTTGTTCCAAAGAGTTTCAATGAGTCTGAGAAAAATTAGTATTAATTTTTCATTAAGTGTTTGATAAAATTTGTCAGTGTAGTCAAATAGCTCTCGTTTTTTTCTTTTTAGATAACTTTTTACTATTAATGTAATGCCTTTACTAATCTCATACAGATTCTCTATTTCCTCTTGAGTTGGTTTCAGTAGTTTATGTCTTTCTAGAAGCATGACTATTTCATCTAAGTCATCTAATTTGCTGCTGTTTATAGTATTACCTTATAGTAATCGTTATTTCTGTAAGATGGCAATAAGTTCCTCTCTTTCATTCCTGGTTTCAGAAATCATCTTTCTCCACCTCATCAGCAAAGGCACCTGCATAGTGGACATCTGTATACCTAACCCTGAATTGTACCCCACATCTTCAAAATAAAGAAAAATACATAAATAAATATTGAAAAGAAGTCGTCTTTCTCCCCTGTTCCCTTTGGTTAGTCTAGCTGAAGATCTGTTCATTTAAACTGTTCTTTTCAAATAGCCACACTCTGGTTTCACTGACCTTCTCTGTGGTTTTCCTACTTTGTGCTTCATTTGTTTCTGCTCCAACGTTTGTGATTTTCTTCTCCGGGCTTGGTGTTTAGCTTGCTCTTTGCTGTCAAGTGTCTTAAGACATAAGGGTAAGTCGCCGATTTGAGATCCGTCTTTTTTTTCTTTATGTAGACACTTCCAGCTACACATTTTTCTTTAAACAACGCTTTAGTTGTGTTCCATAATTCTGGGTATCCTATGCTCTCCTCTCATTAATTTTGAAGTATTTTTAAATTTCTCTTGTATTTTTTATTTTACTCATTCGTTATTTAGAAATAAATGTGTTCTTTAATACCCACATATGTGTGGATTTTTCAAATTTCTTTATCTTATTTATTTCTAATTTAATTCCATTATCTTCAGAAAGCATACATTTTTATTTAATTTTTCTAAAAATTTATGAAGGCTTTTTTATGGCCTCATATGGTCTATTCTGAAGAATATCCTATATGCACTTGAGGACAATGCATACTGGGCTATTGCTGGCCAGAGTGTCTACAGCTGTCAGGTTTAGTTTATAATCAGTAAGTTACTATAGCAAATCGATCATTGATGTCTTCTGTGTCTCCTGGGGGAGATAATGGTTAAGTCTTGACCCCAACTTTAAAAAATGTATAATCTAACTGGAAAAACAAAACTTATATGAGACGGATGTATAATAAAAGATAATATTTACATTTTAAGTTATGATACAGAAAATGATTATTCATAAGTGTCTGACATATTAAAAAATATGACATTTGGAGCAGAGAAGATTTTTGGAGAAGCAGGGCTTGAGTTTTGGGCAGGAAAGATGAGTAGGATTTGCCTGACGTATAATCAAGTTTGGGATTATGCACAAGTCATTAAAAAATGACAGATCTTAGAAACCCTGTGACTAGTATAATTCAAACTTGATACTTATGGACTAAAGAGCTGACAACTACAATGGGAATAAAATATAAAAGTAAGGAAGAAAGGGTAAGCAGATAGTTCAGAAATAGAGTAGAAATTATGTGAGAGCGATTGCTGATTCAATAATCTGATGAATCTACACATCTACTCATCACTTTTTGCTTTTTGGTGCCATACTTTTCTTCCCATCTTTAATCTCATGCATTCATTTCCATCTATTTGAATAATGCTCAATTTGTTGCTTAAAACCTCTGAGGACACATATTCCTTACCTGACCTCCAGAGTTTCAAGTCATGTAGAAAACTCAGCTCCAGATTGATTCCTGGTCAGAGTGAACAACCACACGTGCTCTCCTGTTCCTCTAAATTCTGACACTGATCCTGTTAAATAGCTTTTGAGATTGAACCCCAGGAAACGAAGAATAATTGCTGTTTTCTGACATACAGACACATGAATGTCACGTGGCTCCACCAAATCTGTGCTTTCTGTCAAAGATTCCAAAGCAGGAAGCTCTGGGAGGAGCTGACCCAGGAACTCTGCCACACTGGCGGGATGGGAGGTGCAGAGACGTGACCCAAATGGGGCAGTTTTATTATTTAAAGGAAATGAGTACTCCTTCTCATACACACACCCTGATTTACATGACGGGTTTGTTCCACATTATTTCTGTTTTTCTCCTAACACAGCAGGCCCCGTACGGAGGCCTAATGAACACATTTAATGAACCTGTGGTGAACCATTTGTAAAGGACAAATTGGATTATAACTTAAAGAGTCATTCCACACGTTTATTTACAAATTGAGATGTGCATAGCTCTAGGGTTGAATATAGCCTGCATGCATTTTGGATAGATTTAATGTCTTTGAATCCAAATTAAGATTTTACCTTTCCCTTGATCTTGAATTTCTTACACTTGAAGTCAAAGAAGAAAATCAGTTTTTAAAATGTTAGCATTATAAAATTTCTCTGTACTGAAACCAACAACACCATCCTAACCCACAGAAGAATTATGATTAGACTTGCGTTAAAGGCAAAACATAAAAATCAGATTTTAAGTCATGCAGAACTAGAGAACAGGGACTAGCTTTGGCATATTATCTGGCATATTTTCTCAGGGTTGTCTCCTGTTTTATAAGTTATTTGGCGGATTTATCATGGCTATATGTTGGTTACAATTATTCTTCTACTCGAGTTTCTAGGATAAGCCTAAATATTTGTTTTGCTTTCTTTTGCAATTGAGGAGTTATAGCATCGAAAGGTTAATGAACTTCCCCCTTTTACACAGCTCGTCAATAAGAGCTGTGTCTAGAATCCTGGGGTCCTCTGCGGAGTCCTCTCTCCTTTCTCCTCCCCTGTCCTCTGCCCTGTCTCTGTCCTTCTGTGTGTGTGTGTGTGTGTGTGTGTGTGTTACTCTCTGTCTCTGTCTCTCAACTCTCTCTGTACATATCTCATTAACATAACAAATAGTCAAATGGAATTAATTTTATGTATCAACTTGATTGGGTCCTGGAATGCCCAGATATTTGGCCATGATTGAGGGGAGGATTTCTGGGAAGAATTAACATTTGAATCAGTAGACGGCAAACTAGCAGCTCTCCTTAATGTGACTGGTCCTCATCCAAACCATTGACGTCCTGAATAGAATAAAACATCTGAATAACAAAGAATTCTCAGCTGGGCTCAGTGGCTCAGCTTGTCATCCCAGCACTTTGGGAGGCCGAGGCAAGTGGATTGCCTTAGCCCGCAGGTTCAATACCAGCCCAGGCAACTTGGCGGGACCTTGTCTCTACAATAAATTTTTTTTTAATTAGCCAGGTGTGGTAGTGCACACTAGTAGTGCACTAGGTAGTTCCGGCTAGTTGGAAGGATCATGGGAGCCCAGCAGGTGGACGCTGGGGTGGCTGTTGAGTGTGCCATAGTGAGACTCCAACTCAAAAAAAAAAAAAGACTTCCCTCTTCTCTCTTGCCCGGCTGTCTGTGACCTGAGACATGGATCTTCTCCTGCCTTTGGACTCAGACTAGAACTTACCCCGTTGCCTCTGCAGTCCTCGGGAATTCTCGGCATCCATCACGGCGGGCGTCAGTTTCTCCCAATAATCTCCATCTCTCTCTCTCTCTCTCTATCTACCTGTCATCTGTCTCACTAATATATAGCCTCTGTTCCCTGGAGAACGTAGGCTAACAAGTATGTGTGTGTATGGACCATGAACACACACATATGAATATTCATATCACACACACACAGGTCCCCTGGGAGTGGGCTAGAACACCACGGCCTTCATCCCTGGCTGCACAGCAGTTTTCTGGAGCCAGAAGCCTGAGTGATGTAACCCACATTCATGGCCCTGGAGAAACTGAGTCCCGAGAGCTGCAGCAGAGCTAGCGAAGACCTGGTGCGCTCTCTGGTGCTCCCAGGGACTGGACCTGTTTC
The DNA here is from genome assembly GCA_963574415.1 of Tarsius wallacei. NCBI lineage: Eukaryota > Metazoa > Chordata > Mammalia > Primates > Tarsiidae > Tarsius > Tarsius wallacei. Next base: position 4,952 of record CAUYQG010174752.1, read on the forward strand.
TGGCTTACCCCACACTTGCCGTCCTGGGGCAGTACACAGAGCTAGACACCTGGTGGCCCTCAATGAAGAAGGGACGGACTGAGTAGACAGACTCACTGGGACAAACTTCCGAGCACATGAGGTGTTCGGTCCCACAACCCTTCCCACTCACACCCTCTCTCCTCTCCACAGATGTGAACAGACACGGGGTGTGAAAACGGGGGCGTTCGCTGACTCCACGTGAGTGCAGTCCAGTTGAGGATGCAGAAGGTTGCCCTGTGCCCTGGTCCTCCCAGTGACACCAAAACACAGACAATCATAAGTAGGCATTGCTCCAACACGTTGTGGACTGAGCGCAAGACCTGCTTGCTGTCACTGATCCTAGAAGAAAGCTCCCTTTCCAGCGACGGAGGGGACCCACGGTGGACTCGTGATTCCGAATGTCTCCAACACCGTCAATGTGGTAGCTATGGAACAGTCTCAAGTATCACGTGTCAAGACACTAATTCTTTCCTTTTTATTTACTGTTCTTCTCTCTCTCTCTCTCTCTCTCTCTCTCTCTCCCTTTTGGTACAGACAGGGTTTTGCTCTGTTGCCCAGGCTAGTCTGAAACTCCCAGCCTCAAGCAATCCTCCCATCTCCACCCCCCAAAGGGCCAGGATTGCAGGTGTGAGCCACCACACCCAGCCATGCAACTCAAAAGAAGAAAAAGACGTATCGTTCTTCATTGGAGTGACAGAGGGTCTCGGAAATGCAGGTGAATGTTAGAAAAGAGGTCAGTGATAGCAACGGGATCATCCATCAAGGCCATTTTCTTTTTCTCTTGGGTTCGTGGTTTCCAAAAAGAAAGTGTGCAACAAGCTTAGGAAGAGATTTACGGGACATTTCCCACCTCATATTTTATGCAAATCATCATCATTCCATATGTTGTTTGACTTGTTTATGAAGTTTAAGAGTAACTGTTTAGAAAAATGCATGCCTGATGGGATCTGAAAGAGCTTATGCATGTAGAGAGAAGCCCATATGTTGCTGCAGGCAGATTTTCCAGGATAGATCCTCCCTGGTGTCACTCGTTCCTCCATGGTGTTCCTTACCTCCCCTCCTCGGCTCTGACTTTAGATTCGACGGGCAAGGCGTTTCGTCTCTTAAAACAGGAATGACGTTGAGCGTCACATCCTGCTCTTCCTTCCTCTCCAGCGCCTGTTGCCGGGAGACTCTTGTTTTCGCCAGCGTCTGTCACGTGTCACGCGGACGCGAGCCGGGCGCGGTGTTTTAAAAAGCAGAGCACGCCCCGTGTGCCCGACATGGCTTGACGTGACATAAGCGTCTTGGCGTCTGGGGCTCGTCCCACACTGGCTGTGCACCTGAGTGTGGTCCTGAGAAGTCCCGGCCGCCCACTCCCTCTCCATGAGGGACAGACGTTTATCATGGAGTCACAAAGTCTGGAGACGGCCACCCAGCCAATGTGGGAGAGGTGGAGGAAGGACAATAGGGGCCCCCAGTTTTTCAAACTCATCGCAAGTCTGTGAGGCTCTGGGGGTGCCCGACTGTTTAAACCAGGACTGCGCCGGGGCTGGCAGCGTGGGAAGGCACCAGTTCAGAGACAGTGAGATGGAGCGCTGTTCCTGATGATACAGAAAGAGGCACCCTGATGGGCAGGACTGGGTCACCCCAAGCCAGAGGTTGAGGCCCTAACCTCAGGGCTCAAAATGCGATGTATTTCCAGACAGAGCTGTAGAGAGGTGATCAGGGCAACACAAGGTCGTGTGGGTGGGCCCCAACCCCACATGGCCGGTGTTTTCATGAGAAAAGCAGATGAGGACACAGACACACAGAGGGACAAGACTGAGGACACTGATGGAGCAGACACGCCTACATGCCACGGAGAGGCCTCAGGAGGAACCGGCCCTGTGACACCTTGACCATGGACTTCCAGCCTCCAGGACTAGGAGAGAGTAAATGTTGTTTAAGCCGCCGGTCTGTGGTGTTTGCTGGTGGCCCCCACTGACAGTGCCCTTGGGGAGGGGCAGAGAAGCAGCTTCGACATAGACCCTCCACACCCAGCTTGCCAAGGGGAGCAACCGCCTCTCCTTGGGCTTCAGAGAGCGCTTTGAGGAGGCGCACGGCCACGTCCGGGTGGGGTCAGCTCTTTTCTCCCCTGCTGCAGGGCTGCCCTCCCCACGGGCCGTGAAAGGCTGCCATGACGCTCCACAGGCCCCAACGCTGCGCAGACACCACTGCACGGCTGCCTCCCACGGGACTTTTAACAAAATCCTATGGACTCTGAAACACCCACTTAAAAAAAAAAGACAGCTTCTGTTCAAGGCTCAAGGGTTTGGGTTGTGCCTGTGAATCAGAAAATAGAAAAAAATAATGAATTCAGATGATAATTTTGGAGGTGAAGTTCACGTGTATTTTCCTGTGTTGACATTCATTAGACCAGTTGATTCCATCACAGCCTTCAAAGACGTCTTGGGACCCCCACCAGAGGACAGCTCTTATTCACACATGAATCAAGATTGTTCCCACCTTTTAGGTATTTGCAACCAATATCAAAAGCATGTTCTAGTCATGGAAAATAAACCACACCGTTCTCCATAGTAACTTTAGGGGCCCCTGATGAAGGCAGACAAAAAGTATGTGGCCTGCCATTTACTTTCAAATACATTTTTGCAGATGAAGTTTTGGTTCTGGATTTTATCTTTTCTTTATTCTAGTGATGATGAGAGAAAAATTATGATTTGCACAATCAACCAGGGTTTTCAGTTATGGGATTTCTTTACAAATGAATAAAAAGAAGCAATAATACAGAGCTTCCAAAATAATTCAAAACAATGTACTCTTTTCCATCACTGAATAAGGAATTCCCAAAGACTTGGCATCTGACTGCAATACATCATTTATTAGTTCGAGTTTCCGTGGGCAGGAGTCTGGGCAGGGTTCCGCTGGCTCCCCTGCTCTAGGTCTCACGGGACTGCTGTGCTGTGGTCAGATGGGCGCCATTTTGCCTGGAGCTGGGATTTTCTTCCAGGATCAGGGTTGTTGGCAGAATTCAGTTCCATTGAAGATGAGGTATTTAGAGCCACATCAGCCTAGATGTGACAAATAGACACAAAAGAGCCGAACACAAGAAATGAATATTTGATTAGCAAAAACATAAATCTCTCCAATTGCATTATATACCAGAAACAATCTATCTTTCCAGTGCCCACATTCAGAACCAACTGTGCACCTGATCATTTGTAAACTCCCAAGTGAAGGCAACACAAGTCATATCTGGTCAACATAGCGTAACACAATAGCAGAATTTTAAGAGCTGGGTTTTGGGGGGTTTTTTCTGGCATGTGTGTATATTTTCTTCTTACATGATAAGTATTTTGGATGCTTGCTTTGGGATTTTGCTTTGATTAGAAAAATCGTACCTAATTCACTCAGTCAGTTAACTCATTGCTTCTATACCCGTGATCAATTTTAATAGCTGTAACCAAGTAAGTAGTCATCAAATTCTGAGGATCATCATTTTTTTAAATGAGCAAGACACAGCATGGCCACCATCCGTCCAGCGGCCAGCCATGGGGTTATCTGGTGCTTGTCATGACTACTTTTCTGCAAACATCATATACACTATGATAGCACCACAGCTCTGCTCCTTTAGATCATGAAATAGCACAAGGCAGCCTTCAGAGACCTCCCCAACCTCAATGCAGGCGAAAGCACTTCCCTTAGAATCATGCAGATGATAACACATTTGCGTGTAAAGGACCATTGATCAGGCTCTCCTGGGTGTGGGCTGTGCGTCTTAGATGCTGAGATGGGCTGTTGACTGGATCTCCTGACTGGTGACCCCACACTCCTCTCCTTCAGAAGTGAACTGTGCCCATTATGTGCCAAGACGGGATGTTGGCCAGCTGTCCTGGCTGGCAGCCCTGAGGTCCTCTCTCTGCTGGTGACCCCATGGACCTCTCCTGTAAATGTGGACTGTGCACATGAGATGGGATGTTGGCCAGGCTCTCCCAGTTGGTGACCCCACGGTCCTCTCTGTAGATGTGGACTATGCACATTAGGTACTGAGATGGGATACCTGCGCCCACCCCAGCGCCCAACGCTACCCCAGAGGGGGCCGTCGGCCATCAGACAGTGGCTTTGTGCCCCAGACCCTGTCCCTTCCCTATTCCCCATGTCCACCCTTGCCTCTCATTACCTCAGCTCGGCATGGGTACGGCAGCAGTGGCATGAGGCAGCGAGGCTGAACACTCGCCCATAGGGCTTCCCACACCACTCGGACCTCAGCTCCGGAAAGGTGCTAAGTAGTGGGCACCTGGTAAAGAAGAAACTCATATTCCATCAGTTATGTCCACTAACATCGCTTCTGTTAATGCAGATGCTGTTGATGCTTTGCTGGTGGCTCTTACCTCCCGTGAACCCAACTGTCCCATGTGTGCGCGTAGAATAACGGGGCATGTGTGAATGCGTACATGCACCTACCAGCTCCAACGAGGAAGAGAGGCCACCTCACAGGAGACAAGCGTTTGGGTTCATAGAGCACCTTTTCGTTAAAGATCAAAGAAAACTGCCAGCCACGAGCTTGACTCTATCTATCTCGGGTGCTCTTCGGACTTGGGCCTTGACTGGGCTTCTCTTGCCTTTAATTGCAGACTCATGGATTCTGACTCAGAAATGCCCAGATGGGGTGGAAGGACGATGCTGCAAGCCGGGAAGAGCTGCTGTCCGTCCCGCCACTCCTGAAGGGCTTGCTCAGAAGACGTGCAGACTCGGCGACTCATGAAGCGAGTGCTGACCGAGAGGCTGAGGCTGCTCCAGGCAGGAGCCATTCCAGGAGCCAGGCCAGCAGCAGCATGAAGTGTAGGGTCGCTCACCCCTCAGGGATCCTCCCCGGGACAAAGACGCCCCGAGCGCAGCACAACATCTGACAGTGGAGATGGTGCAATGGGAGAAAACACGCCAGTGAAGGGGTGGGAGGGCCCCAGGGCTGATGCTCCCAGATGCACCTGGACAGCCCTCCCAGAAGGAGCCTTCGGGAAAGAACCCAGGGCGGTGCCACACCTGGGCACATCCCAGAGTCCAGGCTGGCGTGGGTGGACACGGGAGCAGCTTCAGAGGAGGCGGTGTAGGAGCGAACAGGAACAGCCAGACACCGTGAGGTCCAGAGCCACTGGGGAAACTGAGGTGGAGAGGCCTGGACACTGCAGAGAGAACCAGAGTGGGCACGGCTGCCACACTGGACCCCTGGGAGAGTGCGGGAGGAGAAGACAGCCCCTTGGAGGCCAAAACCCGAAGCAGCAGCACCTCCGGGTATCAGTCTGCCTGAGAGACGAGGGACGGCAGGGCTGAGGTGGGAAGATGCAGCTGAAAGCTAGTGGAGAGAAGGAGTGTGGGGAGGGGGCCGGCCCGGTCCTGGCACGTGGCTTTCGGGATTTGAATGATGGCAGTTCACAGGCAGCGGGTTAACGCAGTTGTGCCTGGCCCCTCCCAGAGCCTGTGCTGCAGAACTCCCCCCCATGCAGCCACGTCCCTTCTCAATAGAAACGGAAGCCGTTCCCTCTCTTATTCTTCACCTTCTGCCCGGAAGCCTCCCCGGTGCTGTCCAAAGACACCGTGCTCCCGCCACACTCTTCCCTACGCTGACTCTTACCCCATCTGCTCTCTTCCATCTCCCAGGCCTACTGCGTCTACTCCAAGCACAGGCGTCTTCTCTGAAACTCGCTGCAGTGTGCTTTTCTGAACAAAGCCTTTCTTGAACTGAAGGACCCCTGGTAATAACACTGGACACACACCGAACGCTGGAAATGTCCAACTTGAACCTAGGTTGTCCCCTGCGGTCTAGACAACAGCTGCCCAAGCCCCCGTTTCTCCGCTAGGAAACCCAAAAAGCCAAAGCACCACGCCCCAGCCTCTGTTTCTGCCTCTGTGCATGCTTTCCAAGCTTCCCCAATGGTCCAGGTCCTCCTGGGCTGCTCACAGGGCCCCCTGAGAAGCATCCGTGCTGCCGTGACCGGCCCATGGCAGACGTTCCCGTTTCCGAAGCTCAGTTGACTTCCTGGATCTCTCTCCGTTCCTCTTCTCAGACAACTTGGCTCCATCGTCCACCTCCCCTTCTCCCTCAGTTGCTTTCTTCTCTTCCGCCCTGCAGAGCCATAAGCACATCAACTTGTTTTTGCAAGCTGGGAAACATCCCTTTCTTCTGACTCCTTGGGGGTCACCAACACCCAGAGTCTTCCCTTGATCAGGGCAGAGGATAGAAAACACTTTTCCAACTACAATGTGACTTCCCTAAAATGCACTTTGGGGCCTGTTGTGGGGCCAAGAGTGTAGCCTCCCATGCACAGACACGAGTGCAGGGTGCAGAGAGAGAGAGAGAGAGAGAGAGCAGGACGGAGAGAGTACACCCGAGGCAGCGGGCTTCATCCCTCTCCTTCAGGCACGCAGCAGAGTTCTTAGGGTCTCATGGTGTCTACACAAAACCAACATAATGAGAAATGGAAAACTCACTCTCTAAAAATCTTCCACTCTCAAAATTCCAAATAATGAAGCTGCATACTCACAGGGTTTTGCCCTGAGTTGGTGGACTGCACCAGCCGCCAGGTGTCACGTCGCGGCTACATGGGACACTCATCTCGATCTCCTTATTCCCACAGGTACCGTTTTCAAATAACTATATGCACTTCATAAAATCCATGTCATAAATATAGACAGCTGACTCATAGTGCCAGCTAACAGTCTTTTCTCCAAAGAATGTGCAAAGCAATTCAGCTCCAATCCAAGTGGGAAAAAAATCTCTAAAACTTGTATTTTTAGCAAGCATCTTACTGCGTTATGTAAGAATGCTGAAAAAACGTGTAAACCCATACCTGGCAGAGGCGAGGCTTCCAGAGAGCAAGGTCCTGCCCTTCTCTGCCACAGGGCACTGTGGTTGTGACCAACCTCCCCGAAGAATTCCTGAAACATCGGTCCCTCTTGACGGATCAGTAAACAGTGACCAAGAACCCGTTCTGTGCAGAGATGTGCCAAATAATGAGGCATAAGACATGGCCATCATACACAAGTGTGGAAGGCGTCACAGTCCCGGTGTGGACACAAAGACGTGTTCAAGGTGGGCTTTGCGGCTGTAAGTGGCAGGCCGCAGAGGACACTCGGAGAGTTGGAAGGGTGATAGGGATTGTGTGTGTGGAGGAGGGAGGAGTGTGCGTGCACATGTGTAGGGTACATGTTTGTGTGTGTGTGCGCATGTGGACATATGTATGCATACATGTATGTGTTCTATCTACATGCAAGGAAACATCTTTGAGAAAGAACGCATTTTATTAGCTAGGAAGCTTGTGAAATGGCCACATTTTTTTTTCTTTCTTTCTTTCTTTCTATTTTTTTTTAGAAACTGTCTGGCTGTGTCGCTCAGGTTGGGGTACAGTGGGATACTCATAGCCTACTGTAGCCTCGAACACCTGGGCTCAAGTGACCGCTCTGCCTCAGTCTCCTAAGTGGCTAGGACTACGGGTCCATGCCAACACATCTCTTTTTTGTTTTTTCGTTTTTTGTTTGTTGTCTTTACTTTTTGTGTAGATGAGGCTCACTATGTTGTCCACGCTGGCCTCAAACTCCTGGCCTCAGCTGATCCTCCCTCCTTGGCCTCCCAAAGCGCTGGGACACAAACATAAGCCACTGTGCCTGGCCTATTTTTAAGGACAATGTGCTCAAGGGAAATTTTATTTTAATCCTAATAGAGTGAGCTACAGGAATGGTAGGGAATCATTTTTTTTAACTGGCAGGGACGCTATGAAGAGGACCCCAGCCCACATACATAACCTCTGAGTGACCCGGCCTTGCACCTGTGGATGATGGTACAGAATCAAGATGGGGCCACCGCACCTGTCTTGGCAACTTACTCACCAGAGTCCTGGACTTTCCACCTCCCTCCCTTCC
>CAUYQG010174756.1:0-31622 GCA_963574415.1 Tarsius wallacei
GCCCGGCTAATTTTTTGATTTATTGTAGAGATGAGGTCTCACCAAGTTGCCCAGGCGGGTCTCGAACCCGCGGGCTCAGGCAATCCACTCACCTCAGCCTCCCAAGGCGCGGGATTACAGGCTGAGCCACTGAGCCCGGCCCATACCCCTTCTATACGCTGATAACTGCTATTCTAAATTCTCTATTTCTAAAAGTTCACCATTTTTAGATTCCCCATGTAATTGATATCATGTACTTTCCATGCCTGGTTTATTTCACTTAACATAATATCTTTCAGATTTATGCATGTTGTCACAAATTATAGGATTTCCTTCTATTTTTTAAAAGGTGAAATAGTATTCTGTAGTGTATATATGACGGGGATCCCTCCCCAAAACCCTCAGGAATTTATTTATAAAACATTATATATTTATTCTTACATGTTTAAACTTCAGTCACCTTCAAAGTACTCTTCGTTTGATGCAATATACCTATGTAGGTGCTTTTTAAACTGCTCAAAACCATTTTGAACTCATCAATCTTGATACCTTCCAGTGCTGCTTCTATTTTTTGTTTCACCTCTTCCACATTGGCAAAATCTTTCCCTTTGAGGACTTTTTGTCATCTGGGGAAACAAAAAAATGTCGCTTGGGGTGAGATTAGTGAATAGGGAGGGGTGGGTCACTGGGATCATGCCATTTTTGGTCAAAAACTGCTGAAAGCTCAGTGAGGTGTGAGAAGGTCCATTGTCATGGTGGAAGAACTAGTCACCCGTCTGCCACAACTTGGGGTGTTTCTCCCATGAATCATGATGCAACCTTCTTAAAACTTCCAGATAGAAACTTTGGTTGACCATTTAATCTGGAAGAGCAAATTCCAAGTGTACTACAAGGGGTCTGCCCTCCAAAAGATAAGTCCAGTTTTTATTGGGTCCCCCTCCTATACTACATCTTAGTATCAGAATTTTAAAAATACCTATAATAAAATATGTGACTGAAGTGTCCAGACACCTATGATTGTCTCAATAAATCTGGGTCAGTAAATTTTCAACCTTTGAATTTCTCCCTACTGGCCAAATATTTCTAGTTTGAAGTAATGTTGTATGGGCTACAGAACGTTCTCTTTATTTTGCCCTTCACTGGTGTCTCTAGCTAGTGTATTACATTTGATTATAGCATTTGAATGGATGAGAATAGTGCTTAAACTATTTATGCCTCAAAGGGCTTTGCCTACCTCTAACTTGCTTTATGCTCTATTATATATTAAGCCATTAAGACTAAACAAAGCTGTAAATTGGCTTTGAATAGAAATAATGCTTAGATCTGTGAAAAGTCACTGATCCCAAATGTAACCTCTAGGCCTTCTGCAATCTCTCAGAACAGAGAAAAGGCAATCTTAGAACTTCTGTTGAATGCCAAAGGATTTTCAATAGCCAGTAAATTGATACCTACAGCTCTGAAAGTGTCTGATTTTTTTTTTGCTTTCTGCCCCGAGGCTCAGTTCCAGCTCATGGACGCTTTTTGGCCCATGGATTTGCTTTAGTGTAGCAGTCATGGAGCCTGGAGTCCTATCCTCACATAATAATGTGTTTGGGATTTGGCAATAATCTTCAGTGAAGCAAGGGGAATAGAGCCAAGTTAATTCACCTCATTGGCATTTTAATGGAAATAGCTACTATTGAATTCCTAGTTTCCAAATAGAACCTTATATATTTTTTTCCAGAAATAAGAAATTTCTGTGCATAGGGTTTTGCTGTGGTCTGCTGGAGTTGGTTCATTATGGCCAACTGTTAAATTTTAAAAAAATTTTCAGACTAGTTGAGATCATGCTGATAGCCTGAAATTTCCCATGATGGGAGTATTTACACGATGAAAATCAACAAACATTACAAATCAGGGCTCCCTCTCCCCCTGAGATGGTTGATAACCATTTATCAGCAGACTACTGCTTTCTGCTTTTCAGATATTTTATTATTTTATTTTTTGTAGAGATGAGCTCTCTCTATGTTGCCTAGGCTGGTCTCGAATTCCTGGGCTCAAGTGCTCCTCCTGCCTAACAAAAAGATAACCAGAAAAAGTATTGGGACTATAGGCCACTGTATCCGGCTTTTCAGATATTTTAAAAAGCACTAGAAATTTTAACCCCTCAGACTAAAGTTCAATGTATTTGAGGAAGAATAAAAAGGTTAGTTAACAGGTATTGCTCATTCTACCTGTGGATGTTTGTGAAATGCTATCATTTACTCAAACGTAGTCATTTAAAATATGACAGACAAATTGGATGTGGGAAGAAAGAAACCCTAAATAGAAGGCACACATTACAGTAAATTTAGAAAAATAGACAACAGAGGCTAAAAAAAAAAAAAAAAAAAAGAAAGCCAAAGGAAAAAATATTGAAAAATGAAGGACAGAAGTAGACTGTGCTAAACAAGATTGACACTAAAATTGAATCTGAGAAGTACAGAGGTTAAAAAAAAAGGCATCGAAAAGGAATCGTTTTGAAATGGTGAGCAGTGCCAACTTGGTGAAGTCATGTCTTCCATCCAAGGTGACATTTGCCGAAATGGAAAGCTGCACTAAAGCCACCAGCCTAGGAACAAAAAACACATTTTGTCCTTGGTATTTTGGAACACATTTTGAGAATAGCATTATGGGTAGGTAATCATATTATTTAGTCCAAACTGAAGGTTTTGTGAGTGAAAGGGAGCACTATTAATAATTATTCTGGACAAGAACATCAACTGGAGCCATTGATGGCAAATTGGCATGCACATCATCTCAGGCTCCACTGTTGACTACCCAGTTTCCAGTCCAATAGGTTGAAAGAACTTGACTGATAAAGATTACAATGAAGAAAGTAAAGTAAATATTCCTGGTGTCTATAATTATTATTTGTAGACAGATGTTTTCCTGTTAGGAGAAAGTTAAAAAAGGAAAAGAATGTGATTCATCATACAGTTGACTAAACAGAAAAAAAAAAAATGTGAGACTTGTGCTCAAGTCCTGGAACCCTGTTGCTCTCTGCGCCCCTCTGTCCTTAATGGGGTCCTGGGGTCACTGTTGTTGTAACTGCCAACACTGGCAATTGTAGGCCAAAAGCTGCCCACCTTCAGATGCTTATCGAGTTCTCTTATGCTGCTTCCTCTAATGTTTCCAACCTTCATACTTCATTCTGTCTAAGTGGGTTTCCCACAGCACTCAAAATCTGGGTAAGAATCCTCAGCACTGCCTGAGAACAAGGTTGCCCTCAAGAGGACTCACAAACTCTCTGGCGCATTCCATGGTTTTCCCTCCCTTAAACTTGCCATTCCTCATCTTACTGTGTGTTTTAGCCAGCTCCAAAAATCTGTTTCTCAGAGATTTGTACAGGATTTCTCTAGAAAATCACCAACTTTCTGATTTTCATGGTTTCTATATGGGGCTGTTGAGTTTTTTCATTTTATGTATATATGTATGTATGAATGTATGTTTGTATTTTGAGTTGAGGTCTTACTCTGTTGCTCAGGCTGGAGTGCTGTGGCACTATCATGGATCACTGCAGCTTTGGTCTCCTGGGTTCAGGTGATCCTTCCACCTTAGCCTCCTGAGTAGCTAGGACTCCAGGTGTGTGGCTACCTTGCCCAGCTAATTTTTTTTTTTTGGTAGAGACGAGCTTTTGCTATGTTGCCTAGGCTGGTCTCGAATTCCTGGGCTCAAGCAATCTTCCTGCCTCAGTTTCCCAGACCGCTAGGATTATAGGTGTGAGCCACCAAGCCTGGCCTGGGGCTGTTGAATTACACACTGCACTGTGCCCCAATATCTGGGCATACCTTTCTCTTGATATAATGGGATTTGCGACTGCAAGATGACTTTATGCTATGGTGCTTTGGTCATGTCTTCTTGTGTATTCATTTCACTTTCTAGGAAATGGATCAGCTTCTTTAAAAGTTCAATATCTGAGGTGAGGGACTTAAACATCCTTTTCCTGGCAACTCTCTCCAGAGTATTTCCCTAGAAATCCAAGTTCATCCTTCTGTAAGGAAAGCTCTGATGAGACTGTGTTTCCTTCAGCTTCAACATTACAGTAAGCATGCCACATAGGCACTATCCAATGGCCCTTTCTGTGATGATGAAATGTTTTATATCAGTGCTGTTCAAGATAATAGCCATTTGCTAAATGTGGCTGCTGAACACTTGAAATGTGGCTAATGCGACTGACAAGTAAAATTTTAATTTAAGTTCATTTAAATGTAGCTAGGGACCCATACTGGGTACTTGTTCCACTATCGGGGAGGGAGGGCCAGTGAGAAGCCCAAACATTAATTGCATTAGGTAGTAAATGCTCACTTTTACCCCATAACTCAAATAAAATAAAATAAAATATTCTCAGGGGAAAAATGTAGTTATCCACATATAGTGAGTGGCTACTGGACTGTCCGGTGCTGTTCAGTTCCAACCCAGTTGCTATAAAATGTGTCCATTGAGCGATGAACTTGCTACAGTTTAGTTCAGCAGTATTTCCCAAGCTATAAGTGATCTATAAGGGCCCATGATGATCCATCCCATTGAGATCATCTAAAAGTCTCCCTGCAGTTTCTTCTAATGTCAAGGAGCTGAGTTCAGGAGGGGGCAGTTAGTCTGAGGTGCATTGCACCAGAATTTGTACTACTCATGGTCAAATGCTACCTCTTCTCTCCATCCCCAAAATCGTGAATGTTTATCCAGGCTCTTCAATTCAATAATGAAAGAATAAAATAACAGGGCTCACCACAATACCATGAATGCTGTGAATAATATGTGAATATCATTCATATGAACACTGGGAATACTGCCATTGTCTCTGACTCAACTCCTCTTACTATTATAACCAATGGCATGTCCAACTCTTCCCTGTCCCTGGGACTGACTGACTGTAGGTCAGAAACGGTCGGTGCTGCAGCCATTGATGGTGCCAGCTGCTCCCCCCGCAAGGGTGAGAGAGTTCCCTTGCTGCTCATCGTCTTGAGGTTGCTCCCTTTCCTGCCATTACCATTTTCCTCTTTTGTAGACATGTCATTGTGTATTCACAGCCTCTTCCATGGCCACTTTTTACAGTTCTCTGTGAAGAAACAGTCCCAGATGGCCATGCTTGGCATCTACGCCTCTTGGCCCTAACTGCAGTTCATTGTCCCAGAGATGGGTCCCAAGGGCAGCCAATTCATAGGCTGCCCAGAGGTCTATACCATGACATGCCCCCCAAAATGATCTATGGCAGCACAATTCTCTCTCTCAGTAATGTGATCTGAAAATTATCATGATAAGGAAGAGGCCAGCCATGGGAGCTAAAGCTGAATGGTTGCTCAGAGGAAAGCCATGGAGTCATTGAGAGCCACAAGGGTCACAACAAACCAAAGTCACGAGGAAGCAGAAATGATGGAAAATGAAAAAGTGGAAACTACGAGTGAGCAGAAGATACAAGGCAGAGAACAAATAAGCAGTTGAGTATATGAGGAATTGGTCTCTTGCCACTGGAGAATGGTGGAGACAGGGAAGGAGTTGTAGAACTACTCAGATGGCAAATCCCTAGAGTGAGACGCCACACATGCCTGCTGCTGAGGTCTTAGGTAAACGGGCATCAGAATTATCCTGGGGTCCATGAGCTTGATTTAGTTTCCATTTTCTGTGTGAGTCAGGCTGTCGCCTTCCCTTGGGTTTCCTAGTATAGATCTGTATTGGCCAGGGTTTTCCAGAGAATCAGAACCAAAGTTATATATATGATTATATATTTATGCACTTTAAAATATATTGTAATATAATTATATAATACACGCTATTATATATCATGTATTTTATATATATGTCTTTATCTATGAATATCTACAGCTACATTTATATCTATTTATCTATCTGTGGAGAGAGATATTTATTTCAAGAAATTGACTCATGATTTTGGGGGAATTTGGGGGATTTCCAGGGCAGCAGACTGGAAACTCAAGAATTTAGGCTGGATTTCTATGTTGCTATCTGTCTTTTTTTTTTTTTCTGAGTCAGGGCCTTACTCTGTCATCCAGGCTGAAGTGCAGCTTCACAATCACTGCTCACTGCAGCTTCCACCTCCTGGGTTCAGGCAGTCCTTCTACTTCAGCATCCCTCTGGGACTACAGGCATGCACCACCATGCTCAGCTATTTAAAAATATTTTTTGTAGAGACGAGGTCTCGCTATGTTTCCTAGGCTGGTCTTGAACTCTTGATCTCAAGCAATTCTCTGGCCTTGGCCTCTAAAGTTCTGAGATTACAGGCATGAGCCACTGCACCCAGCCAGTGTTGCTGTCTTGAATTCCTTCTTTGAGAAATCTTAGTTTTTTCTCTTAAGACCTTCAACAGATTGAATGAGGCCCACCCACATTATGAAAGATAATCTACTTTACTCAGTCTACTAATTTAAATGTTAATTACTTCGAAAAGACACCGCCACAGCAACATCTAGACTTGTGTTTGACTGAACAACTGGCCATTATACCCCAGCCATATTGACACATAAAATGACCCATCATGGGATCCTTAGCAAAAATCTCCCATTGCTTGAGGCAACTTTATTCTCTGTACTGTGTTTAAGTTTACTCAGCTAGTAAGTGTAAAGAAGGATTTGAGCCCAGCAATCAGACTCAAAACTTGCATTTTTTTAACCACTAGCAGCTCACATCATTTTATCTTAGATTTGTAATTTGCTAACTCATTTTAAAATTTAGGAACACTTACTGGAGATCTCCTAAAATGGTGCAGGCATGGTATTAGGTTCTGGGGAGATGGAAAGTAAATAATCAACATATGCAATAGTATATTTATTACATATAATTAAATATTGTTAAAATACAATATATGATATACATATTGCATTTAAACTATAAGCATATTTTAAATAAAATTAAAGTAAAATAGAAAATAAGTAAAACAGAAGATAATTAAAATGTGATGACAGATGAAAGTGGAAGATACAATGAAGAGGAGCAACTATGGTGGCTGGTAGGTGGGTTTAGGGAGGGTTTCCGGTGGGCAATGTTGGATGTCAGACTTGAGGACAAACCTTTAGCAAGGCAGGAGGAGAGGATAGAGAATGGCATAAGGAATGATGTGGGGTGATGGGCCACAGAAGCAGAGGGGCCAATAGGCACAGAAGCAAGAGCCCAGGAAGACAGAGAATGTCTTTTTTAGTCAGCTGGAAGTCTCAGTATTACGTTCCTTGGAGACAGTGACTTGTGATTCTTTCTTTTTTGGGAGGGAAGTGTCCCCCAAATCTACCCAGCCCTCAGCTAGGGACTATGCTCATTGTTGGGGTCTCATATATTCTACATTCTCCATTAAAACAATTGAACAAATGAATGAATGAATTGAATAAATGAATGGATGAGTGAATAAGTGAATTAGAAATACACACTGTTTTCTTGATAACCACATTCTTCCCCAAGTCTAGTTGCTGTATCAGAGACCAAAAAACTGAGATCACAGGTTTCACCAGGTATAAAATTCCTGTTCTTTTAAATAATTTTCCTTTGATGATGATATATTAAATGATTAATGTTGTCTCTTTCCCTTATCCTGCATAGAAAATCAAGGACTGGTCATGACTATGAGCTGGGCAGGCAGAGGAAGAGCCTAGACTGTATTGAAACTTAAACACAGGCAACCGGATGTTACAGCTGACTGTGGGGGAACAGCTGTCACAAACAGCTCCTGCTGGCAGTCAGCAATTAAGAAAGAAGAATCTTGGAGTTCAGTTAGAACAGAACCAATGGGCCATCTGGAGGGCCAAAAGGCAAGGCTGAAATTGTGATGAATATTGTAGGAAACAGTGTGTGTGCATGTTCAAGTGTATGAACATACGTGTAATGTGTTAGGCGTGTTTCAGGTCATGAATGTTTCTTATGTAAAAGAGTGTTAATATAGACCAATGACACAAAGGACTATCATTTTGGTTTAAATAGTTATTAGAAAGCTTTGATCTTTGAATTGCATATTTTAAAACTTAGGAGGAACTGAGTAACTGGGCTTAATTCAATGTAGTGCTTAGAGGCAATCAGTTAGTAAAAATACATAAGACTTTTTTCCATATCCCAATAACCTAGCACATATGACATAAGTAGATATATATTATATAATATACATGTCATTTATATACATGCATACACATGTACACTATTTGGACTATGCGGAATGATAAAATAATTAGCAATAATATGCTAATCCTAATTGTAACTTTATAGTAAAAATAGCCCACAGATTCATATGAGGTTAAAAACTTTTCTGGCATTAATATTTTTTGGTCTGTAAGGGTGACATGACTACTGAATTTATGAATACATTTCTTTAGTTCTTCTGAACCACAATTTCTTCATCAGGCAACTGAAGAACTAAAGTAGCTGATCTTTCAAATTTATAAAATGTACTGATCGGAGGAAGTCACATACGTAAAATCATGTTGAAAACTGTAAGGTCGCATACAAATATTAAAAGTACGGCTATCGTTCATTCATTTGTTCATTTATTCAATACGTATGTACTGAGCACCTATTATATGCTAGGGACTGTGCTCATTGCTGGGGCCACACTGATGAAAAAGACAGATGTAGTCCCTGTCTCCTTGGTCTCTTTGGGTAAAGACAATTGGAAGATTCTGGTGAGATTTTTACATTACTGCTTAATATGTATATGACTTCAGGTAGGTGTAGAATGGAAGGTAATAATTCTTTTGAGGCTATGTCACAATATGACTGTAAGAATCAAATATAATCATTGTAAAATATAAAGGGTGCTATACAGCTGTGATACGAAATATTCAAGTGGGGAGAAAAAAAAGGGAAGGTTGAATCATGAAACCTCCAAACTAAGGGTAGGAAGGGAGGGAAAAAGAAGGCAATGAAAAATAGACAAGGGAAGTAGCAGACAAATGAGAGGATATAATACATGGGAACTATAAACTGCTTGAACTAAAATACTTTTCAGATATTACCTAGTTTGTTAAATTTATAGGTCACATTTCAGCAATATTTCCTGTGAAATTTGGGTAAAAAGAACATTTAAAAAACCTTTTGATTGTTACATTCAAATTCTAAATCTAAATTTTAATCTAATTTTTAGTTTCATTTCTATCAAAGAAGGGCAGGCCCATTCTACAAAAACAGCCTGTGCTTGCACTTTATCCTGGGCATGTTTTTTCAGCAACTTTGCTCCAAAAGGTCTTTGCTCTGAACTTGGGAAAAGGGCAACTACTGTTGCAGAAGAAAGATTCTACCCCCTTGGCAATAGATTTCTAGTTGTGCATGGGAGCACACATTTGACACCAAAGCTTCACATTTCTAAAGAGCAATTCTTGCTAGTTGATATAACTTTCATTGGTTTAGTTGAAGGAAATCAGACAAGATTAAATGCTTCATTGATGCAAGAATGAAGGTAAGACAGGGATTCTGGCAAATGTTGAACAGTATATTTTCAAAGTGAATACAAAACCTTTCTCCTCGATTTTTATGATTCTCCGAATCACATTTTTGGTTGAAAAATCTAATCTTGTTTCAAGACTAGAAGGATATATTGTTACCTTCTGGACAACATACAAAATGTTTAAATGCAAAAATATTTGATTGTTTTTATTATGATATATAGAGAAACTATCATTTTTAACCAACTAAATGACTTAGTATGACTTTGTATTTGGAACTTCAATGAAAGTAGAAAACTTGTTTGTGAGTTGTTTTGCTGATATGTATCTAGTCATTTTTTTTTTTTTTTGTTTCTAGCATTTTGGTTAATGCTTTTTAGTCCTTCTCTTAGTTTAAACTCTGTTACCTACTTTGATGCACACATGAATCCCAAAACATTTTTGCTGAAATAAAACCTTTGATATTTAGGGCAAGTTTTAATGATTTGTTTTCTTCTGGAATGACTAATTTTAAGGAAAAAAAATGCCATGTCATAGTCACACTTTCCAAACATACATAATTTTTATGACAATTTTTTTCTAAGCATGAAGAATTTCTTCTTAGAGCAAAAACTTGGAGGAGCAGAAGAACCAGGGCCAAAGCTTTATACCAAGTGAGTTGTCTATAGGAGGAAAATCTTATCTTAAATTTATGCTGCGATCCAGAATAAACGTAGATAAGCCCTTCTTACATTGTCACCTAAGGGAGGAAAAGGACAAATGA
Organism: Tarsius wallacei; assembly: GCA_963574415.1. Taxonomy (NCBI): domain Eukaryota; kingdom Metazoa; phylum Chordata; class Mammalia; order Primates; family Tarsiidae; genus Tarsius; species Tarsius wallacei. Next base: position 10,135 of record CAUYQG010174756.1, read on the forward strand.
ATGTTTATTGCTTTATATCTCTTCTTACATATCTCACTGTGAGAAGATTTTCCTGGTCAAAGCGTTATTGCTAAATTTATCTTCAGAGGGATACTGCTGTTTAGTTGTATCTGTGCAAGATTTCACTCTGGTATTCTAAAAAGAGGAATTACTCAGTGTGATATGTTTTATTATTTTCTTTTGAATAATTCCCAGAATAGTTCATAAAATATTTTTGTCAGCAAGTGTTTCAGACTGAATCTTGGAGATTAGGTTGTCAGATTAAGACAGAGAGGTTACAAACTCAGGTCTGTGACAGTTTAACTGTTCTGTGTCAGATTGAAAAGTTGCTTGATGTTATTTATTTCAGAGAATGAAATATGGAATAAATACCCTCTTGCTTATGCTCAGATTTCTCATTCTAAAATGAGAGGATAATCATTTATGGAAAAATTTAAAATCATTTAATTAATGCCTGAGATACGAGGTGAAGAGATATAATATTTTTGCTGTTGCATATGCATTAATCCTTTCGTGAGTATATTTTGCAAGATTTTGCTAAAAATATACAAACCATTTGGTCTGTTTTTGCCCCTATTCCCCCCCATTTTTGAATCTGATAGAAAAAAATTCTCCCTGAAAATTTCAATATGAGAGAAATAATTGGCAGACTTTCATGCTACTCAGAAATAAACTGATTGATAGCATCTGTGCCATTTGGGGATTAAAAAAATAACATAAAAACTTTGTGTGAATATGTGTGCATCTTTTCTCTTTTTCCCCTATTATTTTGCAAACGTTATTATGATTTTAAAACTAATGCTTATCTCAAATATCAATATCAAAAGTTGACTTATCTGTTAAGGTTTCTGAGTCCTCAACAGTTAAATGATTATTTCTAAAGAATTTTTTTGTAGTTTCAGTTAAAGGTCTTAATTTTTATGTAAAACATATATAAACAGGATAAATAAAAGTGATTCTCAAAAAGGATAATAAACCCAGTCACAAGTTTACTTTTACTTATTTGTTTGTATTGTTAATTGACAACTTATAGTATATATTTGTAGGGTAAAAGTATTGTGATGAGTTATGAAACAATGTAGAATAATTAATCAAGATAATTATCATATCATCTCAAAGATTTGCATTTTTTTATGGTGAGAACATTTGAAATTTACCCTAGTGATTTGGAAATACACAATTCAATGTTATTAACGATAATCACCACTTCACTATAGATTTAAAAAAACCCCTTATTCCCCTTGTCTACCTGAGGCTTTCCCATCCTTTGACCATCATCTCCCCATCCTCCCACTTCCACCCCCAGCCTCTGGCAACCACCATTCTACTCTCTGCTTCTTTGAGTTCTATTGTTGTTGTTTCCACATATAAGTGAGATCATGCTATATTTGTCTTTCTGTGCCTGGCTTATTTCACTTGTATCATAATGTTCTCCAATTCCAGCCATCTTTTCGCAAATAGCAGAATTTCTTTCTTTGTACAGGCAGAATAGTATTTCATTGTGTACCAGCTTCAAGTTTAAAAGAGGAAGCTGCTCTGAAAGACAATTATTAAAATAAGTTAAAAATTAATTTTCTGCTAAGAATCCTTGTCCCACCAGATCTGTTGGTGAGGATTCCCATTCCACTCTCTATGGCAAATTAGTTGATAGGGATGGTGATTTGAACTTAGCAGAGGAGACAGAAAATGTTAACCACAGTTATGCTTCTCCTGTATTCTTAGCTGGATATTAGTATGGTATAGGACTTTAGGATGTTAGGGAACTGGAGATATGAAAGAACAAGATGAACAGAATTTTACTTTATGGAAGAAATTAATTGTCAACAGTTCAGTGTACTCAATCTCTTTGTTCCCAATTTAATAGTCTATTTCCAAGTTTTTTAGTGTACGGGTAATAATCAGAAAAATACGGATGTATTATTTGTTGAGAAGCTTTTACTTTAAGCAAAACCATGAAGGGTTTTTTCCTTGGATCAAATGCTGAGAGCCCCAAAGCAATATCATTTAGTATGCCATTTTTAGATAATGGACTTTCATCTGGACATGTTGGAACTTTAAAAATGAAATTATTCCTTCATTTCCATTATTATTTAATTATTTATCAAAGGAACCAGAACCATCAGAACTTTACCTTTTGCTTTTATATGCCTGAAGTTTTATTTTTGGTGTGATATTAAAACTTCAGTGCTTCAAGTACATCTTTTTCAAATTGATATATTGAAATGGAATTGCCTTTCCAAGGAAATTGGTGGGCGGTACTAGGGAGGCTACGAGTAATTGAAATTTTTCTATGATATTCACTTTTATTATAACACATTATAAATTTGTTGTAGTTCCTATCCACAGTTCTAGAGTTAATCTCATTTTCTTTTTGGTTATAGGTTTAAGGAATTTTAATGATCTAGAAATAGCTTTCTAAACTAATGAAATAAATATGTCAAAGGGATTCTTTTTTTCCATCTTAAGTTTTAATAGTTATTCCCTGAGTTCATTTTCTCACCATGCTAAAGGCGATTTTAAGATGGATTCCATTTCATTAGTGTTGAAATATCCATCTCTAAAAACTCATGCTGCAGTATGTTATTGCCTGGCTGATACTGTTACTAGCAGGGGATTATGTTTTACAACTTTTCTTGATGAAGTTAAATATATGTTTGTGAAATTAACCAAAAAATTTAAACCAAGAATATCTCTTATCTCTTACTTTTAATCTTAGAAATTGAATAATTAAAGATAATGTAGGTTTCCTTTTCCTGTCCTGTCTTTAATTAGCATCCTAAATGAGACAATCAGGTGGGCACCTGGCTTGTGTTCTTCTGAGGGCCCTTAGGCCTTTTCATATCCTGAGTGACTTGGATACAGGCTTCTCAGGGCTTTGCCTAATTTATAACGCTCTTCTACTGTAACCCTGTTCATCTGCTTCCAGATGTTTTCCCTCTGGACACAGCCTCCTAGACTTGCTCTTTGTTTCATCGGACTCTCCAGACCCTCGATGACTTTACTTCTTTCTTTCTTTTTTTATTCTGCCACCCGCTTCTATCTTTAATTCATTCTCAACCTGTTTAGAGTTTATATTTTATCATTTTGGTCTCTCCTTTGACTGTATCAACTCTTTTGTCATCATGTAGTTTCTTTCACATCTGTTTGTGAAAAATCCCAAGTCTGGATGAATCCAGCCATCAGTCTTCCACATGTGAGTTTTGTGGATTAGAAAATTTCCCCATGAAGTAGACTGATGCCATCAAAAGTATAACAGGTTCAACAGACTCCTCAGTACCTTGTGGCCTTGGTTCCTTGCCATACCCCAGATTTGGTTAGTTGGTGCCCTATGAGTTTTCCTAACAACTACATTTAAGTATCACTGTTTCCTGTGAATTGTTACAGTTTGTTTAATTGTCTGCCAGTGCTAGCAGACAGTAAGCTTTGTGAGGGCAGAGATGATGTTGATTTCTTCTCCTGTGGTATCCTCAGCATTTAATAGAATGCTTGTCACTCACTAATAAGTCTATAACTATCTCTTGAGTGAGTGCTATGTACATATTGAAGAAAGGCAAACACTTATTAAGTGCTTATGCATTGGGTTCTGTGCTGAATACTTTATCTTACTGAATATTCAAAGCAACCATATACATTTCTATCATTATTTCCATTTTTCAGATTAGCAGCCAAGGCTTAGAAGAGTTAAAGAATTTACCCAAGCTCACATAGCTAGTAATAGTAAGAGTTTGTATTTAAACTCATTTGTCTCACTCTAAAATTCTTGCATTTTTTTCTTTAGGCTTTTCTTCTCTCTTGAAAAAAATATTTATTTCTTTATTTCTCATTGTTATTTTAACATGCATTTCTTTATGAGTTAAGTTTGAAATTTTAAAATTTATTTTTACTTATATTTCCTATTTTTCTTTTAGAAATTTTTTTGTAAATATATTTTGTCTGTTTTAAATATTATGGTCTTTGTGTATCCTAATAGATTTGTAAATACTGTTGATAGATTAAAAATAATAACTATTTGTCTCATATTAATTGTAATTTTTTTTTCTGTTGGTAGTCTTTTAATTTTCCTTATTTTAATACAAATTTTATCAACATCTTTCTTTGTAATTACTTTCATTATTTTTTAGTTTCAAAGATCCCCCCTCATAGGATAAGTATCTTTGTACATTTTCTTCTACTTTGTTATTTCTTTAAGGAAAACCCATATTTACTTACTATATATGAGGGGAGACCCTAAAAAAATCAGAATTATTTTTTGGAGGGCAGGCCCTTTGTAACACAAGCTTCCTCCCACTAGGTAAGTGTTCTAGGAACCCATCTGCATCAGTGTAGCAGCTAGTGTTGTTGTGAGAGGCTTTGTTAGGCTTCAGTGAATTTTTTCTGGAGAGTCTTTCAACACGTTGCTCATTTTGTTATGGGTGATTTATGAGCACACTTGTCTACACCTCGCTGAGTGTTCAGCAGTGTTTGACCCTAACCGGCATGACTCCCACACCCCAACCTCCCTATTCACCCAATCTCACCTCAGTGACTTTTTTTTGTTTCCTTGGATGAAAAAAGTCTTTAAAGATAAATGTTTTGCTGATGTGGAAGAGGTAAACAAAAAACAACAGAAGCTCTAGAAGGCATAAAAAATGACGAGTTCAAAAACTTTTGAGCAGTGGAAAAAAGTGTCTCGATAGGTGTATTGCATCAAATGAAGAGTTATTTTGAAGGTTAATGAAGTTTAAATATGTAAAAATAAATATATATTGTAATAAATACTTTTTGTTTTTTGGGGAACTCCCCTCATACAGGATTTTTTTCTGTATGAAAATAAAGGGGTGTGTAGTAAAGGTTCAAATATTTTTTCCCCTAATAGTTTCTCCAATATTAATTGCTGAATCTTATTTTTGCTTCCTACTAATATGATGCCTCATGTATCATATTGTAAGTCCTCACATATACTAAAAACTTTTAGGGTCGCCACCCCCAACCCCACCATCATTGATAGGCTTGGTGTTCTTAAGTCAGTACTACACTGATTTAAATGCTGTGACTTTATAGTGTGTTTTCAAATTCAGTAGTGCAAATTCCTCTATAACTCTTCTTTATGTAAATTTCCTTAGCCCTCCACACCCATTTTACTTCTAGATAAACTTTGGGATAGTTTTGATGAGTTTATTTGTCCAAATTATATCTAAAAACTACCAGTAACTTTGAAAGAATTGAAACAACCACACTTTTAATATTCTTACCTAGGAACATGGGATGTATCTTTATTTATCTTCGACTCCTTTATGCCTTAGAAAATAAGTCGAGGCTTTCTTTATACATGGGATTGAACATTTCTTCTTCAATTTCCTCTTTGGTATTAGTAGTTTAAATTGTGATGGTGAAAGATGCATGGTAGATTTGGGCCCAATCTCCAGTCTGGTGGGAGATCCTTGGGCAGGAGTGCTGATACTAAAGGTCTATTGGGAAGTAGCATGATAGTGGTTGAACGTCTTTCTGGTTATGGCAGGATCTCAGGCAGTAACTGAAGATCAGGGATTTGGTAATGGGCTGGGAAACTTGTTTGGGCCCTAATTAAGTGTCTAGGTTTAGGGAAGAACTTCAGCTTCTATCAGGAGATAGAAAGTCTCAGTCAGAATCTGAGTTAGAATGCTAAGTGTCAGGGAATGGCACAGCTCAGCTCTAGTACCCAAAGCTCAACCAGACAGGTTAGATATTTATTGATCGCCATGTCATGGGACTGATCTGAGACCTTGTCAACCTCCTTCTTCATCAGTGTTAGTTTGGAGAAATAGGTGGAGTTGAGAGTACAGGTGGGTGGGTCAGTGAAGCTCTGGGGGTGACAGTGGTAGGGTGTCATCAGAGATGAGGCAAGAGAGGTAATATGACATCATCTGTAGAAGGCATTGCCCAAGGCCTTACCTGACAGAAAGCTGTTGAAGAGAGTGATTCAGCTGTGGAATCAAATTAAGTGCAAACTAAAAAAAATGAGACATTCATATTTTTATTAATTCTATAGGTTTTTTGCTATATTATTTCACTTATATAAAAAGGATGGGAGGGGACTTTTAAAACAGAGAATTAACTCTTGGTTTGCTCTATGAGGATGTACTTTATACAAATTTTAGACCCAGGCATAGTTTTTTTGGTCATGTTGTGGCCTTCTGTCTCTCTTTTCTGCATTCAAATCTTTTGGTACATTCAGGGAGAATAAACTAATTTCAGTATTAGCCTAATCAAAATACAGGAAGGCAGATCTGTTGTAATAACATAATATGGTATAATCCAAAACTTAATATATTTGTATCCTGTTTTAGGAAAATTTAATATGTTGTAAGATTTACACAAAAAATCAATTGAAGGATAGTTATTTGCTCTACAAAATTTTCATCATTTGGTTTCTTTAAAAAAAAAAGAAAACAATTTCCTCCAGGGCATTTAAAATTTGATTTGGTGTACTAAATCAGCTTGTACACACACACATTTGTACTGATTAATAATCAAGTGGGACTAGTTAATAGGAATAAATATACATTTTTGAGTCTAAGCTTTACAATGTCAATGTAAGTGTGGAACCGAGTGCCTTGGTTCCAGCAGATCAAGAGGCCAGTTTGTTATGAACCGTAGGCTAAGTCAAAGGTGATCGGGTGACATGGATGTTAAACCATGGGAATGTGATTTGGGCATCAGCTAATAGAAGTCAAGGGTCCACAATGAAAGTGTCAGATACTCCATGCAGCCCACATCTGAGTACTTCTTGCTCCACTTTTATGGGGGAAACTGACAAACTCAGTGCCTATAAAGGCAGGTGTGGTGAATAGAGGTTGAGTAGAGAATGCTTGGCTTGAAGAAGAGAGGAGATGGTAGTTCCTAAATTAAGTAATGAGTTGTCATATGGAAGCAGATTTGGATTCATTTCTTATTGTTTCAGATTTAGAGTTCAAGATGGGAATTACAGGGAAGCAGTGTCCCCTTCCGCAAATGTATCAAAGGATTTTTAAGGGGGTTCTTTTGTATGAGGTAAGAGGTTAGCCTGGAGGCTTCTATGACTCTTTGCACTGACTGATTAGGCCAAATTTATCCCATCAGGTAAGCCACTCAGCTATTATTATTTGTTATTTATTTGTATGTTCACTTGTCATGCATCTGGCATTGTTCTAAGCATTGTACAAATGCCAACTCATTTTACTCTTATTTTAGCAACGCTACAAGTTAGCTATTTTCTGCATTTTGTGGATATAGATACAGTACTGAGGCACAGAGATGTTAAGTTACTTGCCAAATTAACACAGTAAGAGCCAACATCCACACCCAAGCTGTCTGTTCTTTATTTTAGAAATATGTGTCCTGAAGATTATGTTATACTTGCATTATGTATATACTTGCTCCATTCTTGGTATGTTTTTGAGCTGTTGTTTGAAAACAACTTTTATTTTTATTATTATTATGATTTAAAATTTTTCTTGTCTGGGAAGAATTCCTGATAGTCAACTGGGAAGAATTTCTGATATACATATATATAGCTAGAAAATAAATTAAAATGTTGCATTTTGTCCCTTGTGGTCTAAATCATTTTCAAATAGTAATTTGGATGATTTGAATATTTTAACATTTTCAACTCAACCCCCTCCTATTTATAAATTATAGTGAATTAAAAAAAAGTCATCTCTCACAATTGCTTCCTTCACAATATGTGATTTCTTTACAATTGTAGGGTCTTATGTGACTTGGAAGAACTTGTGTTTTGTTTTGTTTTGTTTTTCTATCAAGTTTTAACTCTCTGTCCTGGGTACTCTTCAGTACTGGAGAGTATATGGCTTATTAAACACAGAATGGTGTTTGTCATTTCTCTAGCTCACAACCTCAAAAGCCTCATCTGTTAGCAGACAGCTGGAACATACTCATAACAGCCTTCCCAGTGTTTATGTTACTAGTCCATGAAGCAGAAAATACGACAGGTTCTGTATCTTTTGAAACATTTCCCCCCATACACTAGTTAATCCTCTGATTTTCAAAGACCAACAAAATTCATCTTTCTGTTGATGGCAGAATACAGGTCCCCCCCTCCCCCTGCCCCCAGATTGAAGTAGATGCTATTAACTGACACTGTGGTTTGGCCATGACAACTATGACTTTGCATATGATATGAAACAGACAAACATTTGTTTCCAGAATATGGAGTAATTTTGTGAAGAAAAATAAAATGATCAATTACTTCGTCCAAGTCCCAGTTTTCTTTTTTATCAAAATAGCTAAATAATTTTAGATCTGAATAAGTACTATCTTAAATAAGTCCATGGATGATTGAAAAATGTGTTCATAATGTATTTAGTTTAAGTGAACAATTTGACTGTGTGAATAACAATAACACAACATGACAATTGGAAACACTCTTTGGAAACACTATTTACAAACTGCATAGCCTTTATCAATTTTGTTGGAATAAAACTTCAGTAGATAGTAGTGAGGGGCTGAGGACTGACTGGGCAGGAGGATTTAAAAAAAAAATCAGTAGCTTTGGGGAGGACATATAGTCTTGGGTCTGGATTTTAAGTGTACCCACCACCCCCACCTGTGCACATTGTGCCCGACTGGTGATTTTTTTTTTGTCCCTCTGCTCCTTCCCCCATCTGAGTCTCCAGTGTCCATTATGCCATTCTCTATGCCTTTGCAGATCCTTAATTTAGCTCTCATTTATAAAAAAGAACATGTGGTGTTTGGTTTTCTGTTCCTGAGTTAGTTCACTTAAGATGATGTTCCAAGAGGGCTTTTTGAGAACCATTGGAGACTGGGAAAACTGGCCAGGATAATAAAACTAATAAGAGAGAAGGAGACAAATAGTCAATTCGTCTTCAATAGGAAGATGAATGTCCCTATTTCTGAAGAAAAATCTTGTGATGTTTGTGTTGGGGTATTTCAAAGCACCAGTAATGCATAGGCTGGTCACTCAGAATGTGGTTTCTTGAAAGGCAGGATGAAGAGCCTGCAGCATGAACAGTTGCAAGTGAGATCAGCGCTTGAGAGCAAGAATATGGAATGAGGGAGGCTTGGAAGAAAGAATTCCCTGGAGATTTCCAGGTTTCAACTGAGGGAGGGAAATGCAGAAGGCCGAACACAGAAGCATAAGCACACCAAAGACCTGGTTTTACCCTAGGAAAAGAAATAAGGCGTCGGTGGCGATGTGTAAGCATGAGTGCTGCAGACAGATGTCTTTTGGGCAGTCTCAAGAGCAATGTAGTCTATACATGTATCAGTCAGGAATGCTTTGGCTGTATGTGTTTAAAAAAAATTCAATGTCTTGATTGTAAAGGTATATTTACTCTACAGAATGGAAAAAAATCTGTGGGTGGGTTGCTGCTTGCACTGATTCAGGGGCTCAGTAATGTTAGCACCGAGGTCTCTGCTTCTTTCGGAGTTTCCTTCATGGCCACAGGAAGACTCCTGCAGCCCAACCATCATTTCAGCAGGAAGAAGAGAGAAATCTTCCCCGGCTGAACTGTGTCACGTGGTCATTCCAAGCTGGAAGAGGAACTAGAGAAGAGCCTAGAAGTGCTGTGAGGTCACTCAACCAAACAGTGTCTGCCAAACTGTACTTTTCTGACAACTAATCTTTGTAATGTAATACCTTGAGAAGAGCCTCTCTCCCTCTCGCCCGGTAATACAGACATTTCCAGAAGTGCTGGAAAAGGAGGGTGTGTATATGTGTGTGTGTGTGTGTGTGTGTGTGTGTGTGTGTGTGTGTATGAAATACTCTGTGATATTCCGTGAAACTACTTCCTGAGAATTAATGAAATTAATGGATTTAATTACTATTATGGCACCTTATAATAATGGTGATGATGATGATGATGATAATAGCTAGCACATATAGTTTCCTATGTGCTCAATTCTGAGTTACATGCTGCATATAAACTACCTTCAAAAAAATCTTACCAACCACAATATGGGATAGAATCTCCTGCTATTATTCCCATTTTGCACATTGGGCAACTGAGAATGACCAAATGATCTATCCAAAGTCATCTTGCTAGCAAGTAGGGAAAGTGGTAGTCACATCTTGTTGTCTGGCCCCAGTCTCTTCACTCTTTTGCTCTATAACTTCTTCTTTTTCTTTCTTTCTTTTTGATTGGGCAAACAGATAATTACTTATTTATCTATTTATAAAATAATATTTTGTGTATAGTGAAGATATACCACCTGATGTTATAAGACATATGTATATAGTAATGGTTTCTGTAGTGAATAAATGAATATATCCATCATCTCACACAGATACCCATTGCCCCTGTGGCGAGAGCAGCTGTGCTCTACTCATTTAGCAAAGAACTGAATACAATACACAGTTACTAACTACAGTCCCATGTTGTACATTAGGTCTTTTGACCTGTTTATTCCACATATTTAGCACTTGGCATCCTTTGGGCTACATCTCCCCATTTCCTGCCCCCTACCCTAGTCTTGATAACCACTGCTTTATTCTCTATCTTTCTATATTTGACCTTCTTTTTTTACATTCCACATGTAAGTGAGATCATATATTTTTTCTGGGTCTGGCTTATTTCACATAGCACAATGTCCTCCAGTCTAGTATGCTGTGGCAAGTGGAAAAATCTTCTTTTTAAATCTTTTAAAAGTTTTATACATACATCTTTACTGTTATTCTAACTTTTATGATCATTATAATTTTTCCTAATGATTACCAAATTATAAGGTCCTACAAAGGCTAAAAACAACTTAAATAGGGATATTTGCCCCATCTCCAACAAACAATATCACTATTAGGAAAACAATACCTGCTCAGATGAGAAGGAAGGAGGCAGCACTGCATCCCAGTATGGGGAGGTTGGCAGGAGAGAGCCGCTGTAATCGGTTTCATTCATTTTGAAAAGTCCAGTACAGATTAGAAGCCATTAGGGAGAGCAGTGTGCATGGTTAACTAATTTAAAAGGCAGGTTGCTGAATTATTTCAGCTTATATATAACTTTAGGTATAATTTATTTTGTCACCTGTGTGAGTCAAGCAGAATTACTTTCTCACAGTGTTTTTCTTCTGTATTAATGGTTTTAAACACCTAAATAATTTATTTTTTATACTGAGACAAAATTTCACAAAATGCCAATATTCAAATCAACTAACTTCTCACCTATCAAAATTGAATAAAAATCTGTATGAGTGTGTATGTGTGTCATGTGTGTACACAAGTATAAAGCAGGTAACAATTGACCGCAAATAAAAAAATCTATTAAACCTTTTAAATAAAAATACAAATAATAAAAACATTATAAACAAATAAATTTTCCTGAAATGATGAGCCATAATTGGAATACAAAGTGTAGTTTGCTGGAAAGAGAAATTAGCGAGATGAGAATAAGCAGGCTTGGGTCCTCTGTGGGCTTTTGATTTCAAGGCACTTTTAATGTAATTTTCATTTTATTACTATACACTGATAACACTTTGGTAACTGTTCTGTGCTATGTTTTTGTGCCTTCAAAAGGACAGATCTATGCCGTGGGTGCATGAATTGTTGGGCATTTGGAATCAGAAAATAGAATCTTGGCTGCAAGGGATTTATCTCAAAGATCATTTCCTCCAGCACTCAGCTGTGGAGATGACACATGAAACGTTTGAATCAGTGTCTGCATAGCCAGGTTGACTCGAACTCTATGCCATTTAATGTAGTTGTGGTTCCCTTAGAATCTAAGCTGCTCTTACTTTGCATGTTAGATCTTGGAGACTGCATTCATTCTTTTGAGCTTAGATACTTTCCATTTGCCTTTAAGATAAAGTACAGAGTCTTCTGCACCCAAGATTATCAAGTAGCAATCACTCACTACCTCTGTGGAGGAAACCACTTCACTTCCTACCTTCTACAATGCAGAACTACCTAAGGCTCCTTCCATATACCATGATATCAGTTACCCCTTCCCTTTCCTTACATGCTTCCCTCTAACTGAAGTATCAATTCTTCATCTTTCACTTGGCTAACTCCTTTGCCTGCTGTAAGGCTCAGCACAGGTACAGCCATCTCCAAGGGGCCCACCTTGATTGATACAGGTTGTGTTGGGAAGCCCTCCTTGTACTTTATCAATTCCATGTGTATTACATGGTGCTCTACGACTATATTAACTAGAGCACAAATACTCCAGTACTGTATTTTCCACATTGTGTTGAAATAACCTGCTTAGGTCTCCTCCCACTGAAACTGTGAACAACTTGATGGCAAGGACAGTGTCTTAGTCATTTTCATATTTCCAGGGTCTACTACAGAACACATAGTTAATTCTCAATAAATATGTATAAACTCTATAAGAGGAATAAGAAAAGAGCGAGAAAAAATTATCCCTGAATACTCCTACTGCAATGCACGGGATCATTCTAGCTGGGAGTAGAATGGAATGAGTTCAGGGACTATCTATACCCTGAGAGGCAGGAGGCCTATATGATTTTCTTCGCATTTCATAGGCCTGGATTTGACTGCTAATGCATTTTGGCCAGTGGCAGCTGTTGGGAGCTAAGGGACTTCTATTTGATTAGTTGTCCTAAGTAACAATGATTTGAGATGTTTCTATTTACATTGTTAGTTTATACCTAACATTATGTTACCTTGCTTCACTTTTATATTTATTTTCTCTAGTTATCTAGAATAACCCAGTATCTGTTTATACGGTATATTATTTTGCAACTCGTGTGTTCAGCATATTGGAAGCTTTAATACCAGCAAGCTTAGAGGTTGTAAATGTTTTACTAGTATCTAGACACAGATTTATAGGTTTTATGTCTTATATAGTTTGCCATCAGAGATCTAACTCAAAATCAAACACCAAATGTTTGTTGAATCTGTTAAGTGCAAAGCCCATAGCAGGTACAAAGGCTGATAAATGCTGCGAGTGGGAAACAGAAGGTGTAAGTACTTGAAAAGTTAAGGACAAAATAAAGATTAAATAATAAAGTAGAAACAGTCACAATTTGGATGATGTGTAGATAGTGCTATAAAATTATAGGCGGGCAAGACCACTGTGGGCTGAGGAGCTCTAGGGAGGTTTTGGAGAGGAGAGGCTCTGTTGGGATTCTAAGAAATGGGAATACTGACTTCGGCCGGAGAGGAAGGGAGGGCTTTGCAGATGTTGGCATGGGGTTTATAGGGGTGGGCACAGGTCTGGGAGCTGGAGATGGGCCAGTCTGGTGGGAGCAGAGTGTTCACAGAGGGAAATTCAGTGAAGCACAGGGCTAAGGCCACACAGGGAGAGCTGAAGAGAAATTATTCTGACACTAAGATTGGGAAAAGCAGTTTCCTGGGTAGTAATTCTCAAACTTGAATGTAGCCAGGCACTCTCCTGGGCATCTGGTTGAACATGCAGATTTTGATTCAGTTGGTCTGGGGTGAAGCCATCAAGTCTGTATTTCTAACATGCTGCTAGTGCCCGGATGTCACCTTGACTAGCAAGAGATGGAAAACTTGGTGAAAACCTGTGAAGCTTTAATTGGCAAAATGGTTAATGACATTTTTATTATATAACTGACTATTTTGTTGGAGTTTTACATAGTGCTATGGAGAAAAAGTGGTAGTTTCCAAAGGTGCATAATAGTCAACTAGGGAGACATATAGACAAAGTCTATGTTAAGGAGGTAATGAGGCAGTTCCATGGAACTGTCCTAGGGGAAAAAAATTGGGTGAATTTTCTGAAAATATTATGAAAATATTAAAAAATCTGGAGGAACTACTTGTTTAAATTAAACAGGGGCAACTTCTTTAGTGTTTGTATCTGTCCAGTCATTATTGGATGAGAAATTATGCATTTCTTGGATTAGACCAGTGATTCATAACTGCACTTTTGAACCACCTTTGGTACTTAAAAAAAATACTGCCTCACCCTAGACCCATTAAATTAGAATATTGAGGCTGGTAACTGGGGGTTAGTAATTTTTAAAGACTTCTGGGTGATTTGAATGTTCAGGATTGAGATCCATTGGGCTGATTGATCAGATTGTTTCACACTGAATTGAAGTACTGGGGGTTTTGACTCACAGATCTGTAGGCTTGGCAGGATTGGAAGCAGAGTTGGTGCTGAGAGTCAGTCTGTGATCCAAGAGGCAGAATCAATGGGATCCACCTTTGAGAGGTTTTGGGATTGTACACGGGAAGCTGCAAGCTGCCGGGGGTGGTATTGGAGGTGTGCTAGAGATGGAAAGTACTGGTAACTAGGGAGGCAGGCAAGGTAACCAGAGACACGGATGTGGGAGCAGTTGCTAGGGAGAGGCAACAGTATCCTGCCAGATGGCGACCGATGTCCCCACGGCGTGGAGCTGTTTTTTATCAGACTGAGATTCTTCTTGTACACGGCCTCTTAAAACTGCCATCCTGAGTAGGGAGTTTGGAGCCCAGCGCCCTTTGATGTGGACAGGCTTTGGAGACTGCCGAAACAAGGGTTCAGACAGCCAGAAGGCAACACGAAGACGGAGTCTGTGGGCAGAGAAGGTGGAGAAGCTTCCAGTGGATTCTATAAAGTGTAAGAGGATGCTAAAACAGAAGGGGAGACACCAATACAAACGTCATGTACTTTCAAATCCTTTTTAGTAATGCTGCGAGCAAGTCCACACTCTACGCCTGAGGCTGTGCCGGTATATGGTAATTCAGAAACACAGATCCTTGACAAGTGTTTATATTAAACATGAGCTGATGGTCTATGGCCTTTGCCAAAGGTGTTTCTCAGGTTTTAATGAGCTTCCTATTAGAAAATGACAAGCTGATTGACTTTGGTTCTGAAACAGGCCTTTCAAAACAAAATGAAACTAAATGACTTAGTTTAAATCTTTGCATTTTAAGCCGGGCTCGGTGGCTCAGCCTGTAATCCTGCGCTTTGGGAGACCGAGGTGAGTGGATAGCCTGAGCCCGCGGGTTCGAGACCCGCCTGGGCAACTTGGCGAGATCTCATCTCCACAATAAATCAAAAATCAGCCAGGCGTGGTAGCACGAGCCTGTAGTTCCAGCTACTGGAAGGCTGAGGCGGAAGGATCGCCGGGAACGGTCACTGCACTCCAGTCTGGGCGATGGAGTGAGACTCTGACTCAAAAAAAAGGACAATCTTTGCATTTTAGATGTAAAAATCTCATGTCTTGTAATAAATAAGTGGTTAATTTTTCAAAATAGTCACACTCCTGGCACTTACAGGAGGGAATCCTTAAAAAAAGAATACAGACTTACCTTTTGGAGGATGGGCTTCTTGTAGTACACATGAAATTTGTTCCTCCAGATCAAATGGTCAACCAAAGTTTTTATCTGGAAATTTTGAGAAGTTTGCATTATAATTTGCAGAAGAAACATCCCAGGTTGTGGCACACAGTGGCTGGGTCTTCCAGTTCTTCTACCATAGCAACACACCTGCCTACACTGCAGAGTGTTCAGCAGTTTTTCACCAAAAATGGCATGACCCCCATGCTCCACCCTCCCTATTCACCTGATCTTGCCCTGAGCGACTTCTTTTTTGTTTCCCCAGATGAAAAAAGTCCTCACAAGGAAATGTTTTACTGATGTGGAAGAGGTGAAACAAAAAATGGCACAAGCACTAAAAAAGGTATCAAAATTGGTGAGTTCAAAAACTGTTTTGAGCAGTGGAAAAAGCATCTCGATAGGTTTATTGTGTCAAATGGACAGTACTTTGAAGGTACTTTGAAGTTTCAACATGTAAAAATAAATACACAATTGTGCATAAGCAAATTCTAGTTTTTTTGGTTTCCCCTCGTATACCCTCGAAGTGAACTTGAGGACCCAGCCCCAATTTCAGACTGCATCTGTAGGAGCAGTAATGATGTGGGCCTTGTGGAAATAAGAGGGATGCAGTTGTTATGGAGCAGGTTTAATGTGTTGGTTCTCCTCTGGGGTTCCCAGCATAACAAACAGGCAGAAAGATAAAGAAAAGCACTTTTCAGGCTGTGGAGGAGTCATGCAAGCATAAATTGTTATCTACTCTCAGCTTGAGACTGAAATAGGCACACGGAGGCCATTCTTATTCTTGGCAAGAAGACGCCGCCTTGTGAACATGTTTTTCTAAGAGATCTGTCTAGCTCTCCTGACTCGGGACCCTAGATCTGACATCTTTTAGGGCAGGAGAAACATTTCTGAGACTTTGGTTTGGTGGAATGACTGAGGCTAGGAGCTGAGTTGCAGGTGGCTATCTGTACTCCCTGCCTTCCTCATCAGATGTGCAAGAGGAACCATGAGGGCTGGGTCAGATCACAGGTGCAGGCCTGGTGGTGACTGGAATAGAACAGCTGGGCTTCAGTGGGAGTTTTGCTAAAAACATTTCAAGTTCAGGAAGAAAAAAAATGGGTGAGGACTTGTCAAACCATTAGCTTTTAACTTTGTTATTAAATTTAAGGCTAGCTATAAACTTAGTTGTTTTTCAGTTGTGAGGCCTTGGCTATTTTTGTTTTTTTAGAAAACCACCTACAATTGAGAAGACCGTAACCATATAAAACAGTGATTTAATGAAATGTTTCAAAAGATAGAATCAATTTTAAAAAAAATAGAAATTAGTTCTTCTATCATACTGACCCAGACAAAGCCACTGCAGGGGACATCTGTTGTCACAACACTCCCTTCTGCTTTTATTAAAGCACCCTTAATTTTCCTTATTAGAATACATTACCTGCGATAAGGTGGGAATGACTGACAAGAATTTGATGTGTTTTCTTTCTAGAAAGCACTTTTAACAGGACTCAAAACCCTAGGCCACAGGGTTAATTACAAATCTGGCTAAGGGGGCTCTGGCTGTGCTGCTCCCTTTCCTTTAAGTTAAAAAGCTCTTGCCGGCCTCGGTGGCTCAGCCTGTAATCCCAGTGCTTTGGGAGGCTGAGGTGAGTGGATTGCTTGAGCCCGCGGATTCGAGACCCACCTGGGCAACTTGGCGAGACCTCATTTCTACAATAAGTCAAAAAAAAAAAAAATTAGCCAGGCGTGGTAGCAGGCGCCTGTAATTCCAGCTACTTGGAAGGCTGAGGTGGAAGGATCATCAGAGCCCAGCAGGTCGAGGCTGCGGTGGCCGGGAGCTTGCCACTGCATTCCAGTCTGGGTGACAGAGTGAGACTCCAACTCAAAAAAAAAAAAAAAAAAAGCTCTGAGAAGGACAGGTTGGGGTTAGTATGACCAATTCATGCTGTTTAAGTGCTGACGTTTTTGTGGATTGTTGTGCCACCCTCCTTTCCCTTCTTGTGCTGGTAGTGACCTCCCTTCCTTTCCACCTAAAGTCCTTTGAGAGACTGGGATCTTTCATGTTGACAAGTTCAGCAGTTCCTCTCAACCCAAAGTAAGAGGATGAAGTCCCAAGACTCCCTGAGAGGGAGTCTGCTTGGAGCTTCCGGGAGTGTGTAAACCCCTGAAACTGCATGCAAATATTTTTGCTTATTTTTCAAAGAAGAGATTGATAGCTTTCTTTAGATTCCCAAAAGGCTCTACAACACCCTCCACACCTCCTCTCTACCCCCCGCCAAGATTACAGATGCTCCATGATGGTACTTTGGGCAGCAGGGAGCAGGTAGAAGAAATTAATTGAAGTCTCTGGGGCCTTCCTGGTGCACGGCTCACATGGGTCAATGGACAGGTCCTGCCAGTGCTTACTAATGTACAGTCGTCCATTAATGTCCTCCCACGGTTGTTTTCTGTTGAATGTAGACTCAGCATTAACACCGTGAGCCTGTTAATTGAGCCTCACAGCAGCCCTGGGAATCCCAAGATTGATATCTGAATTATTCAGCACTCTTTGAGTTGCAAGTTAGTTTAAACAAAAGAGAATATTTATCAGATCCCACAAATGGGATATTTTGGAGGAAGGCATGGATTTCAGAGATGGTTCAGCCAATGTCATCAGGAATCACTTTCTCGCTCAAAGACACATGGAAGATGGCTACCACGACATAGGCTTGCATTCTGCTAGTTTAGTAGCCACAGTGTAAAGACATTCCTTTCTGTGGTTTTTGCCTCCCTCCCCTGTTTCTTCCTTCCTTCCCTCCTTCCCTTGTTCCTTCCTTTTGATATCTCATATCTCCAACATATGTCCTATGCCGGTGAATGCATTCATCAGCATTGTCCCACCATGATCCCTTCACTGTGGCCAGGTGAATGAAGCACTCTTATTGGTCAGGCTTGGGTGACATGCCCATTTCCTGAGCTGGAAGGAGTTGGTCAATTTTTCCTGAAACACAGTGACTGAGAAGTGGGAAAGAAATGGTTTCAGAAAGGGAGACTGTAGTGCCGTTAACAGAAGCAAAGGAAAGGGATGTTGGGCAGGCAGAAACAATGGGCATCTACATCTGTATCCTTCTAATTCAGGTATCTTCACCATTTTAGAGATGGAAGTGATCGTAGAACACCTTGTAGTTAAGGGACTTATGACTCCTGAAATTGTAGGGAATAAACAAGTCAGACAGATGTCTAACATAAAACCAGCTAGATGCAGAGGATCCATTGCCTTCATCAGCTTCTCACATCAGCTAAGAACCACTGATTGAGTCTCTCTTCATGTTTCAGATGAGGAAACTGAGGCCTCAGAAAGCCTAGATGACTTGCTGTAGGAGACACTGTCTAGCATTCACCTAAAACCCAAGGGTTTCCAGAAGGACCCTAGTTCAGATACTCTTAAAAACAGGCTTCTCTGAT
Source organism: Tarsius wallacei (assembly GCA_963574415.1). Classification (NCBI taxonomy): domain Eukaryota; kingdom Metazoa; phylum Chordata; class Mammalia; order Primates; family Tarsiidae; genus Tarsius; species Tarsius wallacei. Next base: position 28,775 of record CAUYQG010174756.1, read on the forward strand.
CAAATACATTTGGGAAATCAAATACATTTGGGCACAGAATCTACCCTTGGACATTCATGACGCAAGTGTGTATATTAGAAGTTCTGAGAAAATTATCCTAAAGAAATCTTTTCACCTCTGTTTAGCCCACAAACCATAAGAATACTTTTTCATGAGCCACTTTGCAAAACTTGTCTATAGCACTTTGCCTCTCTGTTAGGGCTATAGAGTATCCTGTTGGTCCAAGTTGGGAATCCAGGACACCTAATTTACAGTGCCCCGCGCTCCCTATTTATCTGGTTCAGTTTCAGAGATTCTGTGACACATTCTAGTTCATGGAGACTTCGTCCTATTGCACTCTCCTGCATTTGCTGTGCCCCGCTGGCCGCAGCCAGGCAGTTAGAGACATGTTTCATGCTCAACCCAGGAAAGAAATGATGGCCACAGTTTGGTGCCTGTGGCCTCTGCAGGCCTTGGTGAGTTCTGTGTGCCTAGGGCGCTTGTGTCATAGGTGAAATTATTTTTGCTCTTAGTTCCTTTTCGGCCCCTCACCTGTTTTTTCCCAGGCACCTCCCCTTCAGTATCACCTCTTTCCGCCCTCCCAGTTGCAATTCTCCAGACCTTTCTTCTCTCCTTTTACTTGTATGTTTTCTCAGTCATTAATAATAGTAATAATAGCCACTATTTTCTGGCAGCTTACCATATGCCAGGAACTGTTCTAAGCATTTAATAAATTAATTAAATTTTCGAGTTGTGGGGTACAAATGAAGATTTATTACATAAGTAGGCTGCATGCAGGTGAAGATTGGGCTTCTGGCTGGCCCTCTCTCCCTGAGAGTGACCCAGGTGCCCAGTGTGTTGCCACATGTCTCCCCATCCATCTTCCCTCCCTCCCTCTCTTACCAGTGTCCAGTGTCTGCTGAACCCACACTTCTGCTCACGGGATCAGTGATCAGGGCCCACTTATGAGTGAGAACATGTGGTATTCAGTTATTTTTTTCTGTGATAGTTCACTTAGTATGATGGTTTCTGTCTCCATCCATGTTTCTGCGAAAGCCATGAGTTTGTTCTTCTGTTCTAAGCATTTTAGATGTATTAAGCCATTTATTCTTCACAGCATCATGATGCTCTAGGAACTGTTTTTCTTCCATTTTCTAGAGGAAGATTCATATCACGTTTTATGTCTAGGGATTTGCACAGCTCTGAGGATATAGCAGAGAGCAAAGGAAACATATGACTACAGTTGGATTTATTCCCTTGGGGCTGTTGTCTGAGGTGACCCCCAGTGAATATAAGTGCTCATGAAAATATTAGGGGACATAAAAGAGGCAGTATACTTCTCCCCGGAAGTGTTTTATTTTTATCATTGTCTTGAGGAGATAGATGGCTTGAAATTATACATGATCCTAGTGATAAGAATTTTAGGACCTGAGGGGAATGATAGGGAGATGACTTGGGACTAGAGAATCTTCTATCCGCTCCCCCCCCCTTAAAGCAGACCATGCAGGTGACTACCCACTGTGGAGCTGCCTTTTACACACCATCCATTCCTCCCCTCCACCTCTTCTTCAGGGTCTCTCTCTTACCAAGGCTGGAGTGTAGGGGCACAATCATGGCTCTTCACAGCCTCGATCTCCTTGGGCTCAAGTGATCCTTGTGCCTCAGCCCCCCGAGTGGGACTACAGGTACATGCCACCATGCTTGCCTAATTTTTTTATTTTTATTTTTTGAAGAGATGAGGTCTTGCTATGTTGACCAGACTCATTTCTTCCTTTTTTCTGTTGGGGGTTTCTTGAGTGGGAGAAACAAGTTTGCTTACAATAGGAACAGGAGAGAAAGAGAAAAGGAGAATGCTTATGGGTCAATTTTTGCCAAGACTTTTGGCCTATAAGAAGATTTAGGAACTCCTTTCAGTATCCTAGTTTTTCACTGACATGTCTGCACACATGCATGTACACTGTCTATCCTTCTTCCCTTGTGTTCTTGTTCACAGAGGAGCCCAATGCCCTCATATGACCCTTATCCCTAAATGCATATGAAGAAGTTAGTGGCAAAACGTATTATCTTTCCCAAAAGTTCTAACATTTCAAATAAAAACTTGGGCTTCAGCATAGGAATATGGGGGTGGGGGCTTTTCTTCAGATGAGATAAGATGTCCTTTTCACTTTCTCTGTTGCTTTTTATAGATTGTTCACGTGTGGCAGACAGTCTAGAGTTTTTTTTTTTTTTTTGAGATTGGAGTTCAGTGGCATGATCGCAGTGATCACAGCTCATGGCTACCTCAATTTCCTGGGTTCAGGTGATCCTTGCACCTAAGTATCCCAAGTAGCTAGGACCACAGTTGTGTACCACCATGTCCGGCTAATTTTTTGACTTTTTTATTTTTAGAGAGGAGCTTTCACTATGTTGCCAGGCTGGTCTCAAACTCCTGGGCTCAAGCAATCCACCCACCTCAGCCTCCCAGAATTCTGGGATTACAGGAGTGAGCCACCACGCCTGGCCGCGTGTAAAGATTTTAATGCAACCGTTATTAAGAAGGGAAGGAAGGAGAAGAGCACCTGGCGAGTGCAAACTGGCATTGAGGGGACAGGGACAGGAGGTAGAGGCCAGCAGGGGCTAGAGGGAGGGAGACTAAGGCCAGTACTCAGAGAAGACTTAGGGGGTTTCTGAGTTGCTTTGTCTGTATAGACGTAGTACAACCCATATTCTGGAAACTGGTAAGGCAGAAATTGTCCTCTAAATAGCTAACTGATAGTTCACTGTAGATGGAAGTTGCTAGGTTGCTACTCTGGGCAGAAAAAGGAGGGATAGTATGGATTGAATTGTGTCTCCCTAAAAAAGATATCTTGAAGTCTTTTTTTTTTTTTTT
>CAUYQG010174757.1:0-39450 GCA_963574415.1 Tarsius wallacei
TGGTGCGCGCCACCATGCCCGGCTAATTTTTTATTTATTGTAGAGACGAGGTCTCACCAAGTTGCCCAGGCTGGTCTCGGACCCTTGAGGTCAGGCAATCCACTCATCTCGGCCACCCAAAGCGCTGGGATTTCAGGCTGAGCCACCAAGCCTAGCCGACGCTGTCTTTATTTACTTTTTTAAAATATATTAGGAGGTTATCTTTAGTTTCTTTCTTTTTTTTTTTAGAAAGCAGGATTTATTGAGAAGCCAGAAAAGCTCCCACAGTGGGAGGGGACCCAAGGGAATTGCCCTACCTTTAGTTTCTATAGGAAATCAAACATCCTGTGACTCTGGCTTACTTGGGTGGTTATTGTTTAAGTTATTGTTACTTTCTTGCTTGGTGGGTTATTCATTTACTTCCCTGATTATGGGTTGCAGGGCTAGCTAGGTGCCTGAAGTCTCCTTTGAAGGAAATAAAAATGTTTCCTTTATCTCCATGCTGGGTTGGGGGAGCCCAGAAGCCCACCAGGAGGGATCCCTGATCTGTCACCAGTTGGACAGATAAGGACATTGAAGGTCTTTCTACCTTAACATCCTTTCCTAGGCTGCCCTCCCCTGTTCTCTCCTACCAGTGAATAAGAGACAATGCTCACACCCCATTGGCCACTTTCTGGCCGCAAGGAAGCCTGGGAATTGTAGTCTTCATTCTAGGCAACCAGGCTCCCTGCTACCACCAGGAATGCTGAGATCACCAACAGTCTCTGCCTCAGCTGGGTAACCCCTGCCCTGTCCCCCGTGGGGCAACGTGGAATGTGGGACAAGTGACACCAACGTGACAGGACACCTTTATCACACTGGCCTAGACAGGTCATCCCCATAGGAGGACAGCACTTGGGTCTGGGCAGGATCAAGCCTTCTGGATGGGCCAGAGGGCAAAGGCATGGATGACAGCAGGAAACAATGCCCACAAAGGCCCCACCCCTCCCTGGGACACACAGGGACTCCAGGGCCTCCCTCGATGCCACTGGCTCCTTCCCACATGGGCACCCAGGACAGAGGCCGTGGTGAGGGTCAGTCACTCTTGCCCTGGATTGGAAACTCTCACCTGCAAACGAGATGTTAATTATAGCTCCGGTGTGCCATCTACGACCTGCTAAAAATATGCTGTCCTATTCTGGTCTGTACAGGTGCCTTCGAGTTGGGAAAATAAGGCTGTTTTTAGCCCAAAGTAGGAGAGGACTGAATGCTCAACTCTTGGGGACCCTGTCTGCCTGCCTAAGAGCTTGTCTCCGGAGTGTGGCTGGCAGGCGGAGAGCCAATCAGAAGAGGTGCTGCCAGCCCTCGGGCACAGCAGGAGCAGAGCTCATGGTGGGGAAGCATCCTCCGGGTGGGCCTTGCACCTGGAGGCAGCCTGCAGAGCTGCCCAGAGCCTGAGCCTCTGCTCCTAGGACTGAGAGACATTCATCACTGGTAGGAGGGAGGCTGCTAAAACAAGGCTCTGGGGGAGTGCGCTGGGGTTCCCCCTCCCCCAAGGCCAGGAGACAGGAATGTTGGAATGAGATGGGGCAGATAGGGTACTGAAGACAGTAGAACAGGCAGGTGGGGGGGCTTGAGAGACTTCATTCATTCATTCTGCTAATATGTATTGAGCCCTACTATGCACCAGGCACTCTGCTAGGTGCTGGATTGAAAGGGACTGATGGGATCGCTGCCTTTGTCATTTATTTATTTATTTATTTATTTATTTTTTTTAAGATGTGGGGTACAATTCAGGATTAAGTACATAAATGGTCATCATACAGGTAAAATGGGGACCTCCCCTTGGTCCCACTTCACCTAGTTTGAGATCAGGTACCCTTATGATGCTATGTGTCTCCCACCACCCCCTGGCAGTATCCCGCTACTGCCAATCCCTTTCTTAAAGTATGAAAATTTTCAGGGTCTGCTTATGAGTGAAGCCATGTGGTATTCAGTTTTTTGTTTCTGTGACAGATCGCTGAACATGATAGACTCTAAATGCATCCAAGTTGCTGCAAAGTACATAATTTTGTCCTTCTTTGTGAGACATCCTTAAGGAAATTGGAGTAGGTGACCAGTTCCTGATCAAAACCCCAGATGCCCATGCCATAAGAGACAAGATAGACAAGTGGGACCTCATCAAACTGAAAAGCTTCTGCAAAGCCAAAGTCACCATCAAGAAAGCAGGGAGACAGCCCACAGAATGGGAAAAAAATATTTGCTAACTGTATATCTGACAAAGGCCTAACATCCAGGATCTGCAAGGAACTCAAACATGCCAAAAGGAAAAAACCAGACAGCCTTATTTAAAAATGGGCAAAAGGCCAGGCTCGCTGGCTCAGCCTTAATCCCAGCACTTTGGGAGGCCGAGGCGAGTGGATTGCCTGAGCCTACGGGTTTCAGACCAGGCCAGGCAACTTGGTGAGACCTCGACTCTACAATAAATAAAAAATTAGCCAGGCACTATAGTTTCCGCTACTTGGAAGGCTGAGGTGGAAGGATTGCCGGAGCCCAGCAGGTCGACACTGAGGTGGCCATGAGTGTGCCACTGCACTCCAGCCTGAATGACAGAGTGAGGCTCCAACTCAAAAAAAAAAATGGGCAAAAGACATGAATAGACAGTTCTCAAAAGAAGATATACGAGCAGCCAGCAGATACATGAAAAAATGTTCAGCCTTACTAGTCATCAGAGAAATGCAAATTAAAACCATAATTTTGGCCAGGTGCGGCAGCTCAAGTCTGTAATCCCAGTACATTGGGAGGCCAAGGCGAGAGGATTGCCTGAGCCCAGAGGTTCAAGACCAGCCTGGGCAACTTGGTGAGACCTTTTCTCTACAATATATCAAAAAATTAGCTGGGCATGGTAGCACATACCTGTAGTTCTGGCTACTTGGAAGGCTGAGGCGGAAGGATCGCCTGAGCCCAGCAGGTCGACACTGGGGTGGCCGTGAGCATGCCATTGCACTCCAGCCTGGGCAACAGAGTGAGACTCTGGCTCAAAAAAAACCCATTATTTATTAAAATAATATTGCAACACATATTGGTCCAGGAACTGCCCTGGGCACTGGAGACACAACAGTGAACACAAACCCCTTCCCTCCTGGAGCTAAAATTCTCATGGGGGAGGGAGGTCTGGTATTCTCTCCCCCACGAACAAACAAAGAAATTGCAACAAGAGCTGGGACTCCCTTGGGACCCTCCCACCCCATGTCGCCAGCTCAGCCTTCCAGGTCCTGCAGGGTTGACTTTCCTACCTGGCCATACCTTCTGCTCGGCTTAGCTCTCATGCCCCTTGAAGGCTCAGATCAACACCTTCAGCCCTGATGTGCCCCCACTCCCAGGGCCCTGTGCCACTACAGGGTTCAAGAGAGCTGGACATTGGGGGAGGTTTCTGCCTCAATTCCACCTCTCGGATCCAGACAAGGGAATTCAATCAGCAGAGCCAAACTTGCACACAGAACTCAAACTGCGCAGGATTCTGGGAAACGCCGTTTTTCACACCCAGTCTCAGTTGGGAAGCACAGGAAGGAGGGAGGAATGGAGCAGGCGGCCAGGTGGGCGTCCTTGGAGCCATCGCTGTGCAAATCAGCACCTAGACACACCCTTCCCCCACTCGTGAACTTCTAAACAGCAGCACTCCCTCCAGCAGGCCCCTGCAAACGTACTCTCACGATACCATGCAGAGGATCTAAAAAATGGGCTGAGAGTAAGAGAAACAGCCGTGGCCTCGAGGAGCTGGCCTCCTGACCCCAGGAACAGCTCCCAAGGAGATGCCCCAGACCAAGGAAGCTGGCCCCCTGCTCCTGGGGCATCACATGGGATGAGCCCAAGCAGGAAAGTCTCAGCACAGAACTCGGGCTTCTAAAAGGCCTGACCTCAGAATTTATGACACCCTAATGCAGGTGGGGAGCAAAAGGGGTCTCCCACAGTTACAAATTCCCCCAAAACTTCACAGAGGACTCAACTCCCTTGCAAGCTGAGTCTCAGGGCTGCTGCTAGGCTCTGCATGGTCAGAGGGGGTGCCCTGCTGTGTAGACACTGTACCTGAAGCCTGCAATGTCCACATGGTAGGATTCTGCTCAGCATAGGCACCAAATGCAATGCTTACCCGGCATTGTGTATTCAGTTGCCCGGTCTCTGTAAATTATGTTTCCATCTTTATTACTCATGGCGTCGGCCACAGGAGGCTGCTTCAGCCCGGTCAGAACAGGTCTGTCTGCACAGCACAGTTCAGCTAACATTTACCCCCAAGAATGACCGTCTTTGCTGTTGTCTCTGGTTTTATGATCTCCTGGCTCGCAGTCCCTCATTCTCTATCTGCAGGTGGATCCCAGCATAACAGGAAGCCGGACATCACTCTCTGCTGGAGTTGGAGACTCAGACGGCCCCCTCCAGCTCAGCAGGAGGAGAGAAATCAGGCACACCTGCCTGTTCCTAGTGGGGCAGGGAACTGGGGTCTGGAGAGTGGGAGGTCACAGAGGGGAAGACCGCATCTGGAAAGAGGAAACACCTGGGAGAAGCCATTTGCATTTTGTCATTTCATAAGCCAGATGCCAGAATGCCAAGAAATTCCGCCCACGGTCACTCATGAGAACATTTTCAAAAATGGATCTCTAAGGATAGGAACAGGTTAGAACCCTGTGCTCTGAACTCAAATCCCAGCCCACCACTTACTAGCTGTGGGACTTTGGGCAAGTTATTTAACCTCCCTGTGCCTCAGTTTCCTCATCTGTAAATCGAGGACAATGATCGTTCCTGTTTCAGAGGACTATTGCAGATTAAGGCAGAAGATCTCAGTAAAGTGCTCGGGGTGCTGTCTTCCCACAGGATGCAAGGGTTTAGAATGTTGGGCATCGTCATTGTTATTATGACTGTTTTCAATTTTATATTGACTGTTGATTCTATATTATTGCTGATTAGCATTTGTAACACAGCAGCTCCAAATCTGAGAGAGTGTGTGCATAAGGTTCTTTACATATCCCAAAGAAGTCACACAGAGGTCCAGCAGGGAAAGACATTGGTTTATTTGCGCTCACAGGAGGCACTGAAGGCCGCCAGTCAGTGAGGAATCCACCCCTCAGGACAGTACAGCAAGCAGGTTTATAATCAATGGCATTGATCAAGAGTGATACCTACATTGTTTTCAGCTTTGCTCAATCACCCGCACCCCATGACTCATGACCCAGGAATATGCATATCCTGCAGAGACCAGCCTCGGCCAGAGGCTACGCCCTGTGGGAGGAGCAGAAAGAAGCCAGGTAGAGGGGGAGACAGTCCATGTCTGGACAATACCTTACATCGTTGATTGATTTCGTACTGATTATTACACCGCATGTGATAACCTTCCGATGACCTTCATTCCTGGCCCTATCAACTCCGTGTGTTTTTTATACTGGGATCAATTCTGTCCCCTGGATTAGACCTTCCCCTGCAGAAACACAGGCCGAGAAGGAAGCTCTGAGGTCAGCCCCTCATCATCACCACAATCAACAGCTGCAGATGGCCCTGAGCCCAAGGCGGGTGCTAGCCATCGTCCCTCAGATGGGCGGCACTCTACACGTTATGGAACATGCACACTTTCATCTCACCTGCCCGGTGTCTGCTGGCTCTGGACGGCAGCCCAGCTTCCCCTGGCCTCCTACCTCCCCTCCTGCTCACCAACAGCCCCTCCCCACATGGCAGGGGTAGAGAGATCTTTGTCATGCAGAAGCAGCCTGGGGCACCTCTCTGCCAACAACCCTCCAGCATTCCAGTCAAGAATGAATGAGTCAGGTCCTGCCCCCTCAGCTCCGCCCCCTCACTGCTGTGTCCTAGCCCCCTGCCCATCCTGAGTGTGTCCCACCTCAGATCCTTCTACCAGGAGCGACCTTCCCTAAATATGTCCACCCGCGGCTGACAGATCAAGTGGCAGCTCTTCAGTGGGCTTCCCAGACCCGTGTTGGTTGCCCTCCCACCTGTCATGTCACTACTCCTTTCCTGGGATGTAAGTTCCAGAGGGACAGGGGTGCTGGCCGTGCTGGTCGCCACTGCATCCTCAGCACCCAGTGCCTGGCACGTTTGTCGGGCATGGGATGAATTGCAGGAGTGGGGCTGGTGTGCGTGCCTTCAGCATCACGGTGGTAATAACATCACTTGCGTCTACAACCTGCCTCACAGCCGGCAGGTACTTCAGCATCTGCCATCCCTGAAAGGAAAGATAAACACAAACCGAAATTTTCACCAGAAAATGAGGGAAGATGAAAAGACATGAAAAGGAGCAAGGGGTGCATTTCCCAGCATCGAGCTAGAGTCTCTGTTTCTTCCTGGCTTTCAGATGAAAGAGGAGACCTGGAGGAGAAGGCGCTCAGAGAGATGGTGCTTTATCCCAAGATGAGACAGAGCAGAGTGCCAGGGGTCTGCGGTCATGGGACTTGGGGACTGGACTTTGTAAATTAAGAAGAAGGGGAAAGGCCGCAGGCCCAAACCCCGAGCTCGGAGTGCCTGTTGCCTGCATCTGGCAGCACTTTGGTGGGGGGGGGTGTGCCTTAGGGATAACCAGAGTTCTCTGGTCTGTCTCTAACAGAGCAATTAGAAGTAAAGTCACCCATTACAGGCAAGCTCTCCACGCCCCCTGTAGAATCTCACGTCCTGAGTCCACAGCCCTGATTCCTGGGCTGCCCCAGACCCTGACTGGCACCAGCGGATGGCAACGGGCTGACACACAGGGTACCCACCATGTGCCGGGGAATGTGGACTGGGCGTCTGGGACACAAACTCACTTGATTCTCACCAGGACGCAGTCAGGCGGTGCTATTGGGACCCAGCTCAAATGAACAGGGCTGGGCTAGGGGGGATCCAAGCTCCCTGGGCCCATGGCTGCAGGCCAGCAGGGCTGGTCCAGGCCCACACCACTGACCACTGACCACTGATCACACTCGGGCCCTCACTGGGGGAAAAGGAACCTTAGCGCCAGCCCCAGATGCCAACATTGTCTCTTTCCAGGAAAAGGTCCTTCTCATCTGAGACAGCGAGTCCTGCGTTGCAGGACATCGAACTGGACTTTTCCAGAGGTCTCGGGATTCTGGCTGCAGTCCCACAGCTTCAAAGAGAGTGTGGAAACATTCATGGGAGCCAACAGCCAACCCAACAAAAGAGAGATTTGACAAGAGAGAGATTTGAAAGGAGATTCCTGGGAGGCTCTCTGGTGTAGTTTGAATATTTGCTCCCTCCAAATCTCTGTTGAAACTTGATCTCCAGTGTTGGAAGCGGGACTTACGGGGAAGTGTTTGGGTGGGGGCGGGGGGCTCTTTCTATTAGCTCCTGTGAAAACCGGTGGTTAAAAAGAGCCTGGCACCTGCCTCCCCACTTTCTCTCTCACTATGTGACCTGCACACGTGGGTCCCTGTCACCTTTCACCACAAGTGGAAGCAGCCTGCAGACCGCACAGACACAGATGCAGGCACCATACTTCTTGTACAGCCTGCAGAACCGTGAGCTGAGTAGACCTCAGTAGCCCTCGTCTCACTGATAAACTACCCCCCCTCAGGTATTCCTGTAGTGCAGGGGTCCCCAACCCCTGGGCCATGGAGGGGCACTTGTCTGTGGCCTGTTAGGAACTGGGGTGCACAGTGAGAGGTGAGCAACCAGTGAGCAAGAGAAGATTCGTCTGTATTCACAACTGCTCCCTATCATTCACATGACCACCTGACCTCCGCCTCCTGTCAGATCAGCAGCAGCATTGGATTCTCATGGGAGCATGAACTCTAATGTGAACTGCATCTGTGAGAGACCTAGGCTGCGCCCTCTTTATGAGAACCTAATACCTGATGATCCAAGATGGAGGCAGTGGTGCTATCACTGGGGAGTGGCTGCAAACATAGGTCAACATTAGCAGTGAGGTTTGACTGCACACCCCTCTCAGTCCATGGAAAGTTTGTCTTCCAGCCCCAGATGCCAAAAAAGGTTGGGGACCACTGCTTCAGAGCAATGCAAGTGGGCTAACATGGTGTCTTGATCAGTTCGGGCCGCTGTAACAAAATATCATTGCCTGGGTGGCTGGAATGACAGAAGGTCATTCCTCACAGTTCTAGAGGCTAGGAAGTCCAAGATCAAGGCAGTGGCAGATTCGTTGTCTGGTGTGGCCTGCTTCCTGGCTCATAGATGGCGGCTTCTCCTACACCCCCACAGGGTGGAAGCCCACCTCCTGGTTTCCTGAGATCACCTTGATGCTGTCAAGGGGTCTACCTCTTCCCTTTCTGCCCCTTTGGCCTAGGGAAAGCCAACCCCATCCCCCACTCCAGGGGGACTCCGTTTGGCCCTGCTGACTTTCATCTGTCCAGGGCTGGGCAGGTGCGCCAGAATGGCCAATCGACCAAGGAAAGGACTTAGAGTCCACGCTGTGAGAAGCTGTTCTCCTGTCTTCATCCAGGGCACTTGCACCTGGTGCCCATGGTCCCAGAGGCTGGTGACAGCAATCCTGTAATCAGGAGGTGAGCCAGCCTTAGGACAAAGCCGACTGAGTGAGCGACAGCAGATGCTGGATCTCTGGGACCACCACAGAGCTGCTGAACCAGCCCCCTGAGGTGCACCTGCAAGTCTTCATCATGGGAGATAAACTCCCTCACTGAGTTAGTCAGAGTCGTTGGGGGTTTCCGTTACTTGCAGACAAAAGCAAGCTAACTGACCCAGCGTTCCTTCCAAAAAGCCTCCTCCAGCTCCCCAGCGGCCAGCCATCCCTCCCTCCTCTGAACCCAGAGATCTTTCTCACGGCACTAACGCACGGTGCTCTGTGGGCTATTTATGTCTGTGTGTCTTCCCCCACCAGCCTTTGGCCCCCAAAAGCGAGATCTGATTCATCTCTCTCCTCCTGAGCCCGGCGCCCTACATTTAGTAGGAGCTTTGTAGATTTCATGGCACAAATGAATGAATGATTTGGAAGCCGGGTATCTTACTTTTAGTTTTTATCTTAGAAGCTGGGTAGATGAGTTTTTTTGTTTTGTTTTGTTTTTAAAGAAATATATGAGTGTTGTGTAAACTGCTCTTTCAGACTGTGTGGAAATACCTATTTTTTTTTTTGAGCCAGGGTCTCACTGTTGCCCAGGCTAGAGTACAGTGGCACAATCATGGCTCACTGCAGCCTTGACCTCCTTGGCTCAAGCGATCCTCCTGCCTCAGTCTCCTGAGTAGCTGGAACAACAGGAGCTTGCCACCACACCCTGCTAATTTTCTGACTTTTTGTATGGACAAGGTCTTGCTATGTTGCCTAGGCTAGTTTCAAACTCCTGGGCTCAAGTGATCCTCCTGCCTCAGTCTCCTGAGTAGCTGGAAATACAGGAGTGTAACACCACACGCATGGCCAACATTTTCTTTATTTTTTGTAGAGATGGGGTCTTGCTTTGTTGCCCAGGCTGCTTGCAAACACCTGACCACAAGGGCATCTTATTTCTGGCACCACTTGGTCTTCCTAATTATTTTGAAAAAAAAGGCAGAAGTTACAGCTGCCTGCCATGTGTCTCGGCCTGCATAGCCACATTCCTTTCAAGGCTCAGAGTAAATTAAAATTCCAACAGTTTTGAGTTTGAGTGCTCTGATTTCATCCCTGCAAGCGTTCTGTGTTGTCTAGCTGTCTCGCCTCTCAGCCCTGCTCCTTACCTACATGCTGTATCAAACATGAGGTTGGAGACAAAGTGATGGGAAGGATATTTTATGGATAAATAAATTAGGATTGGAGAATATTGGTCAAGAGAATCATTCATTCAATCACCAAGCATTTATTGATTTTCTACAATATTCTTAAGGGCAAAAAGCGGGAGCATATGAGGATTTAAAATAATCTTCAAACAATGGAAGAATTCCCCAAAAAAAGCAACTATAGATAGGATCACATAATAACATAAAGCAGAATTTGTTAGGTCAAAACTTACCATTAATAGATACTTTTGCTCTGTTAGAAAACATGTAAGTGGCTCTAACAGTGTGGGGAGAAGAAGGAAAACTTCCTTTTCACCCTCTGAAGATGAACTGACAAGGGGCAGATTAATAGGAGAAAAAGGTGTACACATTCTTTTTAACATGTATATGGGCTGGAGTTATACACAAAGCGTGAGACTGACAGATGGGTTAGATGGTTGAGGTTTTTATACCATCCTCGGACTACAGAAAGAATAGGGGCTTGGAGGCAGCAAGACAGGCTCTAGGAGGAGGGAAGAGAAGGCCTGGCGCACCAAGGCAAGCCATCCTGCTGTACTGAGGAGACTTCGGGGCAGCAGCCCTCAGACAATGGCTGTAAATGTTTCAGACCTGCGAAGGCATCGGGCTCCCAGTTCATCTTTCCTAGACCCATACAAGGGAGAGCCTCAGAGAAGTCAGCTGCATTAATACAGATTCTCTACAGATGCAAATTCTTCCACCAAAGATGGTTTTGTAGGGCTTCTTCTGTTTTTATGTCCTCTGGAGAGCTATCTCAAAATATAATATTGGAGTATAATATTTTGGTTTTCTTCAAAAGTTAAAAGTTAATAACTTTCTAGAAAGCCATCTGGCGATGTGTCAAAGTCTCTAAAATAGTTATTCCCTTTGGGAAGCTAACTCGAATTCTAAAAATTACTCCAAGGAAAATAATTTTATGGCTCGGTTTGGTGGCTCACTCCTGTAATCCCAGCACTTTGGGAGGCAGAGGTGAGAGGATTGCCTGAGTCCAGGGATTTGTGATCAGCCTGGGCAACTTGGTGAGACCTAGTCTCTACAGTAAATAAATAAATAAATAAATAAATAAGCCAGGTATGATGGCCCATGCTTGTAGTTCCAGCTACTTGGAAGACTGGGGCAGAAGGATGGCCAGGTCAAGGCTGCGTTGGCCATGAGTGTGCCGCTGCACAACAGCCTGGGTGACAGAATGAGATTCTGACTTAAAAAAAAAATTATAATGCAAACATGAAGAGACATGCTCATTGCAATTTTTTTAATGATGTGTATTTGCTTTCTGCGTATGCTTTTTTTTATAATCAGTATTTTTTATTATGATATTGTGGGGTACAGTCAAGGATTAGGTATACAAACATGCTTCGTTCAGGCACCCTTGTTGACAAGAGGTGTCTTCCCGTCCCCAGACAGATATTGGCGACCATTAAATCCATCTCCCTTCCCCTCCCCCCCGCAATTTTTTATAATATTTAAATTATGGAGATGGTCTACATTTCCAGTACAAGGGTTACCTGAAGCCTTTACTAAGAATAATGTTATGAGCAACTCTTTTTTTCTGAATAAGTGCCTCACTCTGTCACCCAAACTGGAGTGTAGTGACATGATCACGGCTTACTCCTGCCTCAAACTCCTGAGCTCAAGCTATCCTCTGAGAATTTTTAATGTCATTAAATTAAAAGATGAGAATAGATAATTGCATATATGCCATTATTTCAGAAATGAATAATGCATTTCATAAAAGAGAGAAAGGAGCAGCAGGTGAGACAGAGAGCCATAGAAGCAAGAGAGACAGGCTGGGGGAGGGAGAGAGACTGAAAGGAGAAGGTCTGAAATGCAGGAATGGTCCTGGGGTGTATCAGTTGTCTTTTGCGGAAGGACAGAAATCACAAATTCTCAGCAACAAAAAACAGAAGTGTCTACGGCTCCCGTGTGTGGAGGCTCAGCTGATCTGGCCTGGGTAGCCTCCAGCCTGGACCAAGCTCTAGACTGGGTTTACCTGGGGCACTTCAGCTGGTTCAACTGTGTGCCAGGATCTCACCTCCTTCTCCAGGGCACAGGCTAGCCTGGGCATGTCCTTCTAATGGTGATGGCACTATAGCAAAAGGGTGCTTGAGGTTCTGGCTTAGAATTAGCAAACAGTGACTTCGGCCTCATCCTAGTGGTCAAAGCAAGTCAGGTGGTGGAGCCCAGGCCAAAGGATGAGAAAAAAGCACCAGCCACAATGGGAGCGCACCACAGGATTACAGGGCAAGGGTGCAGGCCCAGAGAAGGTCCATTAGTGCCATCTGCCATGGTGGGTCCCAGGCACTTAATGCAAATGTGTTGTGGTTACTAATATTCTACCTGAGCAAGTGTTACCTTTTAAAATTAGAAAATAAAAAGTTGGAGTTTTTTATTCTGGTACATTTTTGTTTTTCTTTCTCTTGAATTAAAAGATACAGCACAGCCAGGTTCGGTGGCTCAGCCTGTAATCCCTCGCCTTGGGAGGCTGAGGTGAGTGGATTGCCTGAGCCCGCGGGTTCGAGACCCGCCTGGGTAACTTGGTGAGACCTTACCTCTACAATAAATCAAAAAATTAGCCGGGCGTGGTAGCACGCACCTGTAGTTCCAGCTACTTGGAAGGCTGAGGCGGAAGGATCGCCGGAGGTTGAGGCTGCAGTGGCCGGGAGCGGCCACTGCACTCCAGGCTGGGCAACAGAGTGAGACTCCAACTCAAAAAAAAAAAAAAAAGGTACAGCACAGATATGAAATGGAAAGAACTAGAAAAGGGAAGGGCAGCTCGAGACCTGTTTTGTCAGCAGGGCAGCCTCGGAGCGCCATGCTTTTGCCCAACTACTGAGTAACTAGTGGCCCTGCACCTTGAGGTGGGGCTTCTTTTGGCATTACTTTCTTGTGCATCCCAGGATGAGAACAAACAGGGAAACCATTCTGTGGGACAAATATCGATTCCCAGTCCCTCTTCATGAAGGTATAGTAGCAGGCACAGTGGCTATCCAGAACTGAATGGGGCTGCAGGGAGTAGAAAGTCACCGGCATCCACAGGGATCATGACTGTAGTATGTATCCTTCCCAGGAACTAAGCCATGATTCATTTTCTTTTCGCCAAACACATCGGGAGCTGCACTGGAGCCCAAGTCCCAAGCAGAGCAAAGGATTCAGTCAGTTACTGAGAGCCTCTGGGGAGCCAGGCACCCATGGTCCTCACAGGGACCCTCAAGCATGCCTTCCTCTCACTGTACTTCCCTCAGACATGTACCATGAGCCTCAGGGAGGGAAGAGAGCTCTGTCCAAGGGAGCCTCAAATCCCAGCTTCAGGTCCCTGGAGCATCTAATGCCCTGGGGGGTACACAGGACAGGACACCTAGTGGAATTTCTCCCATTGCAAAGTCTCTCACAGATTTTCCTGAGGATGGAAGAGGTCCCAGGTGGGGCCTGAGGGGTGACCAGGAGACGAGGCCAAGGAACAGGGGTCAAGGGTGCATCACAGACACGCAAAGGGTGCACCTCCCCTCCTTTGCAGGTTGGCCGGAGCTTCTCAACTTCCTTGGACTTTGAGGCTTTTGTGGGGAGAGAACTTGAACTCTTGGTGGCCATGGCATTCAAAGGGTTTCCTGCGGCTTCTCTGTTTTATTATTATCATTTACAGTTGAGATATAACATACATAATGTACAGTGAGGGGCTCAGTGTGTATAAGTAACAACCTTTGTATGAATGCCTGCTGTACTTACAGGATTCCCTTGGGATCTCTGGCGTCTGAAGGTGACAGTGTGGGAGTGACATCTTATTTCTTTTCTTTTCTTTTCTTTTGAGTTGGAGTCTCACTCTTATTGCCCAGGTTGGAGTGCAGTGGCATGCTGCATGCTGGGTTCTGGTGGTCCTTCTGCTTCAGTCTTCCAAGTAGCCAGAACTACAGGCATGAGCTACCATGCCCAGCTGATTTTTTGGTTTATTGCAGGGACGAGGTCTCACCAAGTTGCCTGGGCTGGTCTCGAGCCTGCAGGCTCATGTTATCCACTCGCCTCAGCCTCCCAAAGTGCTGGGATTATAAGCTGGGCCACCGAGCCCAGCCGACATCTTATTTCTTTACTTCTCCATTCCAAGATTTTTAAAAACTCTTGTCATCCACAGTACCTCTCTCACCCCTGACCCCCCTTGCTTTTCCTACCTCTTTATGCCAAGAATATGCCACCTACAGAAGTCCAGCTGCTGATTTTGGAGAACGTCCTTCTGAACCCAGCTTACAACGTCTACCTGGTGGTGGTAGGAACCTTACATTCACAACAAGGTGCAGAAGATCAGATAAGGGAAGATTACAGGTGTGTCAGTGACTCGGTAACCATGGCAGATCTTCCCCTCACCCTTTTTATTAACCAAAATTCACCATATTCATCATTTTTGTCCACTTCCATGCCATTAAGCACATTCACAGTGTTGTGCGACCGTCTCCACCACCCACCTCCAGAACGATTTCATCTTCCCAAAGTGAAGCTCTGTCCCCATTAAACACCTGCTCCCACTTCCCCTCCTCCTAGCCTCCATTCTGCTCCCTATCTCCATGCATTTGGATACTCTGAGTACCTCATGTAAGTGGAGTCATACAGATCTGTCATTTTGTGACTGATGTGTTTCACTCAGCACAGTGTTCTCAAGTTGTATCCATGCTGTAGCATGTGTCAGATTTCCCTTCCCTTTAAGGCTGAATAATATTCCACTGTGTGGATACACCATGCTTTGTCATCCATTCATTCGTGGATGGACAGTTTGTCAGTGGTCAGTTGCCTGCACCCTATGGCTGTTGTGAGTAATGCTGCTGTCAACATGGGTATGCCAAAGTCCAAGTCCCTACTTTCAGTTATTTGGAGTATATGTCCCTTTGATGTCTGCAAGTCAGTCAGGTGGGATTGGGTTTTTCCCCGATCTGCCACTGACTGCTAGCAAACTTGGGTCTACTGCCATCCGTCTCAGGGCTCAGTTTGTCATGAGAGCCCTTAAGACCTTACTGCCTGGGCTATGAGGGCAAAACGAATTCACAGGAGTCGAGTTGTGTTGAGTGCAGTTAGTTCCCTGCATATGAACCTTCAAGTGACGAAGTTTGAAGATGCACACCTGCATTTTTTAATGTATTATCTCTCTCCACTAGGTGTGAGTGTTACCTGTCAAATACATATAGTACCATATAGCCATGGAAAGCCATCCCCATGGAGACCAAGAAGGCTGCGATGTGCCTGGCATCTTCCTTTCCAGTCTTCCACAAGCACAAAATCCACTTTTGTGACCTAATCCGCAGGAAGGAGTGAGGGTCTGGGTGAACAGGAAAAACTGCTGAATGCTGATGACCTGGTTGTCATGGTGATGTGTGGTGACCTTGGCCCTTGTAGGCTGGAGGGGTCCACATGCCACGGGTGCCCGTGTGGAACTAGGAGGAGGTGGACATTTACATCCCCGTCACCGTCCATCTTAGCATCTTGACATTTCCATGGCAACCAAAGACCGCAACATATCAGTATGCAATAAAGGTACAGAGACCCCCACCTCTGGGTACATTCCTTTGGGTGTTTCCATGGGGTTGTGGCTTTTACCCATTCTGTTATTTTTAATGTTACTCTCTAGTGGTTGGAAAGAACTTTAAGTCAGAGTCTTTATGATTCTGTATTTCCTGAAGTTTCCATCATAGCAATGTAATTTGGGTAATCAGGAAAACTCCAAAGACTAGCAGCTAGCGAATAACAGCAAAGAAAATACAATAAAGAAATCCTGGAATATAGATTTGAATTCCACCAAAATTTATATTTTTAACAGCTGGTTTTGAAAGCCATATGTATATACCCATAGAGACAAATATCAAATTCCAAGGAAAATCATTTCCAACCCTGTCACACACCAAGTGTCGGTGCTCTGACCTTCATGCTCCCACATGGCATTAGCTGGCAGGACTCACCTTGGATTGGGCTAAAGTCCTTGTGGTCAGCACAGGGCCCATCAGTCCTGTTGTCCCCCTGGAGGGACAGAGCCTGAGCTCTGGGAGGTGTCGCTAGGTTCTGGGACTACTGACTTGGGCATGTGTGTCTGTGTATGTCAGGTTCAAGGTGCCCAGAATATGAGGATCAGAAATAAGACAGTGTAGAGAGAGTAAGGGCAGAAGGAGCCTCCAGCTACACATTGGCTGATGCCATGTTTTTCCATGCAGTGTGTGTGTGAGAGTAGGCATAGGTGTTTTTGAGCATGCGAGTTTGTATGTGTTCTAGTGTGTGTAGCAGTGTGTATGTGCATATGACTGTGAATGTATGAGTTATGTGACAAAGTGTGAGCGGGTGTGTGCATAGTTGTTTGGATATGAGTGGGTGAGGGTGTGAGTGTGAGCATGTGTGTGAGGGTAAGCCAGTAGATGAGTGTGAGTGGGTGAATGTAGACGAGTGAGAGGGTAATGTGTGTGAGCATGGGGGTGTGAATGGGTGAGCTGTGTGAGTGAGCATGTGTGAGTGTGTGTGTGCATGAGTGTGAGTAGGTGATGGTATGTGGATGTGTGAGTGCATGAGCCTGTGTGTTGGTGAGTGTGAACTTGTGCATGTGTGGGTGAGCATGTGGCTGAGTGTGCGATTAAATGTGCAAGTGGGCATGTGTGAGAGTGAGTGTGAGCGTGTGTATATGAGCATGAGAGAGTGAGTATGAGTGGGTGAATGTGAGTGTGCACGTGTATATGAGTGTGAGTGGTTCATGTGAAGACATGTGAATGGGTATGAGTGTAAGCCTATGGATATGAATGGCGAGTAGGTGAGCGTGTGTGTGAGTGTGAGCCCGTGGGTGTGAATGGCAAGTATGAGAGTGGGTGAGTGTGAGGGGTAAATGTGTGAGTGTGAACACACAGGTATGAATCGTGTGTGTGTGAATAAGGGTAAATATGTAAATGTGTGCATACATGTGGAGTGTGAGGGGGTAAGCGTGTGTACATGTGCATACATGTGTCTCTGGCCCCCTGGCTTCCCCAGTGGGCACAGGGCTGGTGCTGGTCCCATGATGTTTCTTCCTCCGTATGCCCATGGCAGTGGGAACTTCAGCTGGTCTTTGTCGAGCTACACGGTTGCTGCAGTCACTGTCAAGGGGTGATGACCACAGGCAGTGTGACACTGGCCTCAGTGTGATCCGGGCCCACGAAGTGCAGAACCCACTCCATTTTGGTGAGATGAAGGTGAGACCTCAGGACCAGGACAGCCCTGGGAGGCTCAGGGTGGTGGTGTCCAGCTGCTCCCTCAAGAGCTAACCCTCGGGCTTCATTCAGAAACACCCCTTAGCCTTTTGTCCTGTCCTTGGTGTGGGCAGTGGGCAAGGGGCCAAGGGGTCAAGCCCTAACCCTGCCCTTGGGAGATTGTGGCCATGTCAGGGAGATGGACAGGACACCCCACACCAGGCGGGATGGGACCAGAAGAGCTAGAACCCACAGGCAGGGTTTCTGGAGGGGAGACCAGAGGACACAGAAGACATGAGGGCATCAAAAAGCATTCTCGAAAGTTCCCTGGTCCCAAAAGTTAAAAATATCAAATCGGAAGGGCCACTGAGTGTGGCACTGTAAATCCACAGTGAAAGGGGCCGCCAGGCTCTGAGAGACCACCAGATTCCTCTCCCCTTACTCCCATTCAGGTTCAAAGGCAGGTGTTCCCTACACTGGTCTCTGCAACTCTTTGTTGTTGTTTTTGAGTCAGAGTTTCACTCTGTTGCCCAGGCTGGAGTGCGGTGGCACAATCATGGCTCACCACAGCCTCAACCTGCTGGGCTCAGGCGATTCTTCCGCCTCACCTTCCAAACATCTGGAACTACAAGGTGCATGCCACCACGCCTGGCACATTTTTTTATGTACTGTAGAGATAAGATCTTGCCATGTTGCCCAAGCTGATCTTGAACTCCTAGGCTCAGGCAATCTTCTTGCCTCGGCCTCCCTAAGTGCTGGGATCATAGGCACCTGGCTTTCAATGCTGAGTGATGTGGGCCATCTCACTTAGCAATGACAGCAGGTAGGGTTAGTCTCCCCAGCTGATCCTCTGCCAGTCCCAGCTGCAGTCCCTGATCCCAAGCCCCACAGGACCTCAACTCCTTTCATCTGGGGCAGAAAGGGGAGCCCCATAGTGTCCAGTCCTGGCTGGCTCTTAGGCTACTGGGGACATGGATGGACTGGCAAATCCAGTCTTCTGACTGAGAGCCATAGCCACACGCACACAGCTGTCTAAAGTCAGGTCTAAGAGAAGTACTTAACAGATGCCCTTGAGATGAGGCATAATGGTCCCATATAGGAATAAGTTGGGGTCCCCTTGTCCCCTTCCCCATGTCTCCCCTCTCAGTAAATGTGCCACCCTGCACCCAGTTGCTAAGCAGAAGCCTGAGGACTGTTCCTCAGGAGGCAGAGGGTGTCCTGATAGACCATGGGATAGACTGCCAGGCTCATACTCACAGCCAGCATGCTACAGCCTGGCCTGGCTCCTGACCCCTCAAGACAGTTTTCTTTGTTAGGTGAACAGGACTGTGAGAATGCCTTCCCAGTCAGGGGGTGGAGAGGCCCCAAGGAGTCAGCAGTTCTCTCAGAACAGGGCCTGGGGTGCACTGAGCTTGGTTTGATGGATGTGTCCCTCCCCTACCCTATGGCCAGGTGATCCATGCATCCAGTCAGTGAACATTCAGAACACACCCCTCACCCCGGGTTAAGCCGCCAGCCCCATCTGTCACTGGGATTTTCCAACACCTCCTCACTACCGGTTACCAGGCTGCCAATTGGCACACACAGGCCAGGTAACTTCTGTGGGAGCCTCTGAAGTGTGCCCCGCTTAGCCACAGTGAACACCGATATCCCTCCATGGCCACACGCTCTGCATGACCTGGCCCACTGCCTCTCAGACCCCATCTCTTTCCACGCTCTCCTGCTCACCACACTCCAGCCACAGTGGCCATCTTGTTCCCTCTACGTGTTGAGCAGATGTGTGCCTCGGGGCCTTTGCACGGACTACCCCTTCATTACCCTGGATTTTCTCTCAGACCTCTGCCTGGCTGCCTTTTGACATGGCTCCCAGGTCTGAGCTCCTAGGCCACCTCTTCAGAGAGGCCTTCCCTGCCAGCTCTGTCTCCCAACTCAACCTGCTGCCCAGGACATGCTTCCTGCAGATCTGTCCTGAGTGCCCAGTCCACAGCAACTCTTAGGAAATCCGAGCAATGGGCCTTGCCTCTCCCGTGAAGATGGCTGAGCCCAGGCCATGTCCCTGTCCTTCGGGTGTGTGTGATCGAGCCCAGTAGCATAGCGTTCACCCCGTGCCAGGTGGAGGCATGCGTGGGCCAGGCCCTGGAGCTGCCTCTGAGGATCAACGGCCTCGTACCCGGCGGGGCCAGGGAGGTGGTCACCCTGAGCAACTGTTGCCATTTTGACTTGACGGTGGAGGTAGAGAACCAGGGCAAGTTCCAGCTACCAGGTAAAGCAGCACTGCAGAGCAGGGCCAGACAAGTGGACGTGGACCACCCCGACTCCCAAGTGGAGGGCTTGAGGCAGCAGAGGCGCCACGGCATCAAGAGTGGCGTTTGTCTCCTTGTCCACCGTCAGCTCCGGTCTGGTCTGGATCGTCCACCTTGGCAGATGCCACGTAAGGCCCACCCTCCCGAGTACACTTTTCGCTTCAGTGTCCCCTGTGGGATTTAGTGGTGATATCGGTGGTGACCCTTGCAGTGGCAGTGAATTTATCACGTGTCCACCCTGCCAGGTACAGAGTAAGCATTTCATACACCTGACCTCACTGAGAACTTGAGACACCATAGGAGAAGGAACTGATGTTGGGCCCTATGTCAGATGAAAAAGCAGAGGCTGTGTCTCTGCCCTAGGTCACACATGGCCTGGGCTGAAGATCTGGGTGTGCCCCACATTAACCTGTAGTTTAGTCATTTGTGAGACAGGACAAGGAGAGTTGGCCCAGGTGGGCAGGGTGTCCTCTCTGATATGCAGAAGAAGAAAGCCAAGGGACTGGCGAGCTATTGAATAAGCAACTATTGAGTAAGACTCCAGCAGGGCTTTGGAAGGAACAGGGATAGCATTTGGTGGGTAGGGATTCCTGCGACAGGACCCAGAAGTGGGCTGGTCTGGAATGCCAGGACTTGAGAATCTGGAGGGCATTGGAGGGCTTGGATCTAGTGTACAGGCAGTGGGGAGCCACTGAAGGTCTTTGAGCAGAACAGTGATGTGATGCTGGCAAGGTTTAGGGAGCTTGATTGGCAGAGGTGTTTGTAGGACTGCCTGTGGTGCCAAGTGGTTTTACAAGCTACTATAATTGCAATTGTGTGCAGAGCTGTTACGGTTTGAAGCTGCACAGAAGGAGGCCAGTGTCTGTGAAAAATCAGTGTGCAAACCACATCCAGGAGAAACCAAGCTTATGAAAGAAGTCCACAGTGTTCAACTAAGAATCCTATATTTAGCCAAACTGTCCTTCAAAAATGGGGGCGAAATCAAGACATTTCCAGGTAACCAAAAGCTGAGTACCACCAGACCTGCCCTACAGTGAGGGGAGTCCATCCATTTGAAAAGCAAAGACTAGACAGGAACCCAAAGCTTTGTGAAGAGAAAGATCTCTGGTACAGGTAAATACATGGGCAATTAGAAAAAAACCTAGTACCATTTTTGTTTTGTACATGATTTCAGAGACTAATGTATCCAAAAAACTCATTTTAGTTGATATGGACACAGTGCATGTAGATATAATTTTGTGATGCCAATAACTGAAAGATCAACTGGATAAGAGAAAGAAGTAACATTTTCTTCTTTTTGCCTAGGTTTGCTTTGAGTTTGGGGGCTCCTTTTTGGTTCCATGTGAACTTCGGG
The DNA here is from genome assembly GCA_963574415.1 of Tarsius wallacei. Taxonomy (NCBI): domain Eukaryota; kingdom Metazoa; phylum Chordata; class Mammalia; order Primates; family Tarsiidae; genus Tarsius; species Tarsius wallacei. The sequence goes on from CAUYQG010174757.1 coordinate 20,523, forward strand.
ATTATTTTTTTCTAATTCTGTGAAGGATGACATTGGTAATTGTGTTGAATCTGTAGACTGCTTTGGGCATTATGAATATTTTTACAATATCGATTCTTCCAATCCATGAGGATAGAATGTTTTTCCATTTTTTTGTCACTTATTACTTTTAGTAGCATTTTGTAGTTCTTGTAGAGACTTTTTACTTCCATGGTTAGATGTATTCTCAGGTGTGTGTGTGTATGTGTGTGTGTGTGTGTGTGTGTGTGTGTCTATTGTAAATGGGACTGTGTTCTTGATGTGGTTGTCAACTTGAATGTTACTGGTGTATAGAAATGCTTCTGATTTTTGCACATTGAGTTTGTATCCTGAAACTTTACTGAAGTTGTTTATCAAGTCCAGGAGGCTGAGGAAGGAGGGAGGTGTTCATGGAGTATTCAGTATAGAACACAGCCCCCGCGTCCACACCACCTGCCTGAGTCTGAATCCAGTCTGATATTGTACTTGGGCTAACTTAATTTCTCTGTGCCTCACAGTCCCTGTTTGTAAAATGCAGCAAAGACAGCACCTATGTCACAGGGTTGTGGTGAGGATTTGCTGAGCTCATAAATGAAGTGGACTCAGAACAGCCTGGGAGGTAGTGAGTGCTCAGCCAGGGTCAGCTAGTCTAGAGCATGAATGGAAGGAACCGGGTCTTCCTCCAAGAGTGGGCATGAAGGCTTTGCACGAGGACTGTTACCTGGAAGACTGGCGGATGTAATTGTCACTTGCTTTGTTTGAAACCTGCCTCATACCTAAGAAGCCTAGAGAGGGTGTGTTGATGGGGACTTCCTGCTCCTCATTCCAGGGAGGGCTGAAGGGCTATCCCGGAGATCCAGGGAGGTGGTCACCGAACCAGTCAGCCCTTGCATTTCCCTGCTACCCAGTGTCAGCCTCGAAGACAACCGTGGTCCCCATGGTGTGTGCCCTTTTTCTCTCTCTCACCCATTTGAAGCAAGCTGGGTGATGGTAGGATCTTTTGTCTCTGAATCCCTAGCCCCATGCGTAGTGCCTGTTACAAAGCAGACACCAGCCAAGCAAGGGCGGTCTCGCTTAGAATGAATGAGTGAGGAAATGTGTCCAGGGTCACCCCACCATGGGGAAAACCAAGACCCCCTGACCTCCAGGGCAGACACTTGGTAGAAGTCTACCACCAATCTAAAGCCCAGTCCTGTGCCTCTGCTCCAACCTTCCATGTGTTTAGCACATATGCATGAATTCCCACCCGGGCCTCGCTGCCGGAGGCCCTCAGGAAGAACCAGGGCAGAACACACCCAGTAGCCTTTCTCCTCGGGAAGTGGCATTCTAGCAGATAGAGGCCAGAAGCCACAAAGAAGTAGTGTGTCTCGTCTCTGCTTGCCATGGACAGCACAAAGCGTAGAGGGCGACGGGATGCCAGTGGAAGTGAAGAAGCTATGGTCCCCTCCCTGAGCACAGCTCTGGAGCGGGTGGGAACGTTCTGCCAGCAAAGTGGAAGATAGGACAGCAGACGCTCCTGGGGATGCCCCCACCGTACCTTGAGAGAGAGTGGAGCCTTTCAGCGGGTAGTGGAAGGCTCCTGGAGCCCTTTCCAGCTACTGGCATTGGAGGACCTGGACAGCTGGCTGGAGTGGCAGAGGCCGACGCCTGAGCTCACTACCCAGAGCTGAGACGGAAGGGTGATGCAGTGGATGGACATGTCCCTCGGCAGGGGGGGCTTCCAGATCGAACAAATGGTAGAGAAAGGACAATATGAGTCTCTTCTTTCCTGTCTTGCCCTATGGCAGTTCAGAGCAGGTTTATTCTGGCTGACCACATGCAGATTGAAACAGGACCGCTTCCTATCAGCATACACAAGAATCCACTCTAAATGGATCAAACACCTAGATGTGAAACCTCAAACTCTAAGAATTTTAGAAAACTCGGGAGACACCCTTATAGGAATCGGAGTAGGCAAGCAATTCCTGATCAAAACCCCAAAAACCCATGTCATAAGAGATAGGTAGACAAATGGGACCTCATTAAACTGAAAAGCTTCTCCAAAGCAAAAGAAAACATCATGAGAGCTGGGAGACAGCACAGAGAATGGGAAAAATATTTGCCAACTATATATCTCTGACAAAAGCCTGACATCCAGTATCTACAAGGAACTCAAAGGTGCCAAAAGGAAGGAAACCAAGGCCCACGAGTCATGTGACCAGGGTCGGCTGACTCCTGCAGTCTGACTCCAGAATCATGATGCTGCACCACGGGGTCTGCTGGACTTGGTTTGGTGGGGCACGGCCTGGCTGGGGCGACGGGAAGCACGGCCCCTCTCTGCACCTCAAGCTGCTTCACATGTGGCAGCAGGTGCTGCTGTTTTCTCCCGTCACCGGTGCCTATCACTGCTGGCAACTCTCACAGATGGAGCTGCCCAGGGCTGCCCTGGTGCAGGACCCAGAGGTCAGACACTTGCTTGAGTAGTGAACCCCGCAGGCAGGCTCTCTCCCTGGGACTCAGTGCTGGGCAGCTTGGCCAAGAAGGAGCAGGAAGGCCATTGGGGCCTCTGGTCAGTGCCTACCATGACTTGACTGACCTGGAGCAGGCAATGGTCTTGGTCATCGCTGCTTCCCCAGTCTTTACTGGGTCCTTGATCTCAGATCAGCAGGGCTCTTGTGCCACTAGAAGGAGCACTAAGAGGGGAGCCTTACCCAACTAAGATTGACCAAGGGGACACCAGGCAGTACCCTGCAACCGGGGCCAGAGCCAGTCCCTTCCCTGCAACTCCTGGAATGTCAGAGGCTCCTAGAGGAGTTTGTGGATGGGTCTAACCTCAGCTCCATTCACAGCCCCTCACTGGCCCCAGCTTCATGTTGTGGTGTGTCCTCTCCTGGGTGCACCTATAAGCACAGATCTGGGCACTTGCTCTCAGGGACCCCAGCTCCAGGGGTGAAAAATGGCAAGCATGCAGGGGGACGCTGCCCCTAGGACTCACCTCTTCTCTACAAGCTCATTGCTGTCACCAGCTCAGCCTCAGTGCTCAGGATAGGCCATGCTGAGTGAGGGGGATCATGCAGCCGCTGGGAGATCTCGAGGTCCCCAACCAGTCCAGGCTCAGAATCCCATCTCTCTGACTGCCCTGCCCAGCACCTGCCCAGGAAGGCTGCCAACACTCCCTGTGCGCCCTGGAGGTCACGGGTGGCCTCTCCCTGACCTGGCGCCTTGGCTGCTACCTGGATTCAAACAACCTCCTAGCCTTACCCCCAACCTTCCCGGGCAGTCTGAGATCTGTTCTGGGGTTTCATTTTTAATTTCAGGCCCAGAGAACTCAATCTTTAGAGCCCTTCTTGGCTCAGAATCCCCAGATGATAATGGCAACTGCGACCCTAAACAGAACAACTAGCCCTTAGGGCTCCACCCCTCACATGGACATGGGCCTGGGCATGTGGCTCTGGCAGAAAGTAGACAGCAAGGTCCTGACTTTGGGGACCTGGAATGGGTGTGGCTAGCCTCAAGGGCCTCAGCTCCCACAGAGCTACTGCCATCTGACATGGCTGGACAGGGAGCCCAGAACTTCCAGAGACTTCTTTGGGGAGGGGAGAGTCAGGGTCTGCCACACTGTACAAACTCAGAGGCCCTGGACACAGCAGAGGCCCCAACAGTCCAGGGACCCCGAGCTGCGTTTCACAAGGCCCCTGGGAAAACCAGTGGTTCTCAGCCTAGGGTGATTTTACCCCCGAGGGGACATCTGGAAATTTCTGGAGACACCAACAACTGTCATGACTGCAAGAGGTACCACTGGCATGTGATGGTGGAAGCCAGGGATGCTGATAGACATCCTGCTGCACCCAGGACAGCTCCCAAGGCAGTCACTTCGCCCAGAACATCAATTGTGCTGAGGTTGAGAAGCCCTGGGTTAAACTCTCATGCCAGCAACTGGCAATGGAGTTATAATTTTTCATTATGGCAAAAAATAAAAATAATGATAATGACAAAACAAAAAGCAAAGGAAAATAATCTACCTCAAGAAAGAAAAAGAAGGGAAAGGAAAAGAGGAAGGAAGGAAGGAAGATAAAGGGTTGAAACGACAAGCTGAAGGAGGCAGTGCTGCTGGCGGGCAGGTGTGGGCCAGAGCCCTGAGGCAGGGTGGGGCACACTGGGCAGGCCTCCAGGAGAGGAGGGTGTTCTCGGTCTTGGAGGCTCTTCCCAAGAGAAGGGTCATGTCAGACTCCTGGGGTAGGGATATAGCTCTGGGTCTGCGCACAGCCTCCTGACAGCTGTGCCACAATATGGGCAACCACCACCCAGGCGCCCCTGGGCTCCTCCCCAAAGAAGCTGCCTAGCTGGAGCACACCCTCCTCCATGCTCCTGGGGCAGTGCTGGCAGGCAAGCAGGTTGCAGGGGCTGGCGGGCAGCCCATCGGGTCTGTTCTGCACCTCCCTCCTCCTCCTGCCCGCTGAGCAGAGAGGCTGGGCTGAGGCTGCTGGCAGAAATGCTCTGCTCCCTGATGCGCAGGGGCCCCACCCCTGGAAATCAGGGAGGCCTAGGGGGTGCTGCTTGCTTGGGGGCTAAATGCCTGGCAGCGAATTAAACACACATAGAAACAAACAACCATAACCATCACAGTTTCCACCAGGATTTTTCTGGACACTCTGGGGCCTGCCACAGCAGCCTGGTTGGAGGGAGGCCCGGGTTTCCCAGGAAAGGAGGCCGTGCAGGGAAAACAAGATGGGACAGTGGGGGAGAGGGGGATCCAGATAGCTTGGAGGGCTTCACACAACTTCATCTACACAGAAAACAGGGAGGATGCAGCACAGAGAACATGGACGCCCCTGTCTGGCTTGCTCAATGTTAGGGCAACTTCTAGAAATTAATAAAGAAATAAAAACCCCAAGAGTAGAAAGGGAAAATGGGGGTGTCTTCCCCAGCTGTTCCACACAGGGTCCTTTCCTTTTGCCAATAATTTGGTCCCGTTTCCTCTGCCTGTTTGGGATGTGCTGTCTGATGCTGTTTTGGTTTGGGGAAAGTCACGGTTAAGAAGCCACACAGCCCTCTGCCCACAGGGCCCTGCCACCACCAGAGTCAACCACAAGCCCTTCCCAGCCTGCAAGGTACACCCCAACTACAGACACCCCTTCTCAGTTCTGCATGAATTGGGCTGGGAAGGTGATTCTAGACCAAGCCCTTACCTACTTCCTAGAGGTCCCTCAAGGAGCTGCTGAGGAGCTGCCGCCAATGTAGCTGTCGTCTAGGCAGGCCTGACTCGGTGTCCCATTTCCTGATTCCTTTTTGAGGCTGGAGCACTGAGACATGCTGGACCTCACAATGTCCTTCTGCTTCTCAAGCTCATCTGGAGCAGAGAGAGCAAGGAGACAGGTGAGAGGAGCCTAGCGTGGAGGGGAGATGCGAGGGACGCTGGCCTTCTGTTTGGGGCTAGCACTGTCCTGATCTGCCTTATCCAGTCACTTCAGGAAATTTTAGACAACAGAATGGGGCAGTTCTCTCCTGAGTGGCCTGCATGCCACAGCTCCCTTGGGTGTGCTGTGGGTATCCCACACCCAAGCATCAGCCAGTGGATGTTTGCAGGTTCTTGCTCTAACTCCAAGCCTACCTTTGCTCAGATCAGGCAGGACAGGTGGGACTGTAGTGGCTGGTGAGTGCTGGTGTGTGTGTGCACGTGCAGCCCACTGCTGCCACATGGGCCCATGTGTGTAGTGTTCTCATTTTTACTTGATCTTCAGTGAAGCCCAGTAGTATCTAAATTTGATGTGAAGATTGAAATATTAGCTCAATAAATTTTATGTGCAAGCCACATAAACATAACTGAGCTGGAACTGCCCTCGGGCTGCCCATTTGAGGTTCTACTGTGAAGGCATTTCCTATTGATACTACAGGGTCGGCACTTGCCAGCGTCCAGCACCCAGGTTCTAGGGCCAAACCCTGGGAACACATACATGATCTGGGTGCAGTTTCTATCTCAAGGACTCACTGTCATTCCGGCTTCCAGTGGAGAGCTTCACTGCATCTTGGAGGACTTAGCCCATGGGAAATGAGACACATACAAGCTTATGTATTGCAGCATTGTTTCCAGGTAGCCAGAGGCTGGAAGTAGCAATCGTCCTACACCAGCACAGCAAACTACTTACTAAGCACCAGCCAGGAACACAGAGGCAGGCCACAGTGAACTGATAAGGGAAATTTGTCTTAGAGTAAGTAAATGGGCAAAGCACAGAGCAAAAGAGTAAAACCACCCGTGCATATTTGTACTGGCTTGAGCAGAGCGATGCTAGGAGGCACATCTGGGACCAAGCATGGATGACCTTCAGGGGCAGAGGGTACGACCTCGATGGTCAGGGGCCAGGGGCGGGGAGCAAGGAGGGAGAGAAACTGTGACTTTTAGTTCCTTTGGGGATTTTTTTCTTGTAAGTAGACTTTATTTTGAGAGCAGTTTTAGGTTCACAGCAAAATTGAGCAGAATGTAGAGAGTTCCCATGCCTCATCCCTTGTACCCACAGCCTCCCCACTACCAACACCCCACCAGAGAGGTCTATTTGTCACAACACATAAACTGCATGGACACGTCATGATCACTCTCAGGGTCCATATCTACATGAGGGTTCCCTCTCAGTGTGGTGCCTTCTGTGGGTCTGGACAATGTATGATGACACATGTCCACCATTGTAGCATCACCACAGAAGAGTTCCACCTCCCTAGAAATCCCTTATGCTCCCGAATTCATCCTTCCTCATCCTAGCCCCTGAGAATCACTGACCCTCCCAGAGCCAGAGTTCTGGCTGCTTGAGTAAGGCTGAGCAGGCAATGCAAGCCCAAGCTCTTTCAGGTGAGAACTGCCCTCCCTCCAGCCCCAGAGGCCCCATCGGGAGGAGCAGGAGCTGAGACCATTACCTGTCCTGAGTGCTGTTCCTGTGAGGGATGCCAGGAGTCATCGCCATCCCACCTAGCACAGTCCATGTAGTTCCTTCCTCCCCCTGCTGTCAAGTCCTCCTGTGAATGACCATGCACAAGCCCATTTTCATCCCTGAAAAACGCTGCTAAAAACACACTACTCATGGCCATGAATTGCATTTGCCATGAAGAGAGGATGTCACAGAAGTCCCTGTGCTGGGATCCCGGGAATGGGAACAAATCACACAGGGGCTGTGTGCTCAATGACAGGCAACTCTGGACTACCCATGGTTGCAAGACCTCCCCCAGGTAGGCCTTTCTGGGCCTGACTGTCTTTCTAAAGGGTAAAGCAAGGCAACGTGGAGCAAAACCGCACACAGACAGAAGACAGGTTGTCTATCAGACATCACGCCATCCCCCACCCAGAAACAGGGGAGCAGGGGATGCTCCCAAAAGTGCCCTGGAGACAGTGGTCACATGGCCTCTACCTGGCCAGTCAGCAGAGCCCATCGTCCCAGCCACAGTGATTGGCTCAGGTCACAGTGTGTGACCAATCAGGGACTAAGGCCTTAGGACTGGAACGTTGGGGGAAGAGAGGTTCCATTTTTGTTCGGTGGTTGGGGCAGTTGGTGCCATGCTGTCACCTTGAAGGGAAATCTCACCTGAGAATGTCTCCAACACAGAGGGAAGTAAGTAGGACCAGAGGCTGCGAGAGGTGACCATGGCATCATCTAGCACCTGGGAGCTTCCTGGCCGGCCTGAAGCCATCTGCCTTAGATCTCCAGTTTCACAAACCCTTCTCTCCTGCTCTCATTTCTGTTGGCACCAAATGCTTAGCTTCAAATTGAGTCTCATCATGGCCATAAATACTGTCCCTTTTATGTGTTAACCTCAGTGTAAGACCCTACCCCCAAAGATCCATTTTTTCGGGTTTGGGATGCCTCCCCTCTGGTGGAACAGGGCTCTGAATGCAGTTCTTCTGATTTAGAAGCCAAAAACTGACTGCCAGGCTAGGAGGGGACTGCCTCACCTGGCAAGAGGGCCAGGCAGTGATGACACCCATAGGCCTCAGCCAGCTGAAATGTCAAGCTGCAAAGGATAGCTGCAGCCGGGGCTAGACCTGAGCAGGTCAGGGTAATCCATTCCATATGTCAGTATACCCACCCCTGGGACAGGAGCCCCTGGAGCCTTGGCTGCATAACAAAAATATAGGAGGTTCGGGGTCCTGAGGGCCTGGCCTAGGCCCTCCAGTGTGCAGGGGTTTAGAGCCTGGCTGTAAGGACACAGCATTTGGCAAGTGATGAAAAGCAGCATGAGCCTCAGTTTCCTCATTGGCAGTCAGGAGATGTGAGATGGCTCCCTCTAAGGGCTGGATGAAACGACAGGAGAGCCCAGGGCCTGCCTCAGGGTGAGTCCTGCCCACACTGAGCTCCTGCTGCTGTTCCCATGACTGTCTTCTAGGCTGGGGCCCACACGTGTCCTGGAAAGGGCTGCTAGTCATCTTTTAATTTCACAGGGTGTGTGGCATCTGTCTCCACTACTGGACTCTGGTGAGGGAAAGCAGAAACAGCCAGGGACCAAGGTATGCGAGTGGGTGGGGTGAGTTCCCTAAAGGCTGTACTTGGTCTTGTGCCTCAGGGTTGACCCCGGTTCTAGGAGGACTGGGAAGACTAGGTGATATGATTTCTGGAAGTCAGATGGCAAGTGGCCACATGCTCTGAAATGCACACAGCCCAGCCCAAAGGCGATGGAGGATTTGTGAATCCTGCCATTGGGGTCTAGAGCCTAACTTGTGAGAGAGAAGATGCCCTGATCCTGGTTGGAACCACCTGAAGTCGGAGTTGTATGGAGCAGGGGATTCCCCAGGTCAGAAAAGCTCAACCAAGACTTCCTGGGGTGCTGTGGCTGCTCATCTCACTGGGACTGACGAGGGAAAGGCCTCAAGGCCCGGATGGGACATCCTGGCTGACTTTGCCAAACTCCTCAAGGACAGTTCTGGATGACACAAGGCTCCTGGGCTTTGCTTTAGTCTTCTCGATGCATGTAAGAGGAGAGGGGCCTTTTTGGAGGAGAGACTGGCTCTGTCCCAGCCTACCATGTGCCCAGCACAGCAGCTCTGTGCATTAATGAGGAAGGCAGTGTTGAGAGGGTGGGAAAGGCTCGAGGTCATGGGATCTGATCCAGGCCAATGCCCGGCCCTCACTCTCGCAAGTTTACCAGGAGCCACCATGACTCCACAGGTCAGTGTCCCCCAGACAGGTATCAACACTGGGAGGTTGCCAGCCCGATGACCAGGACACCCCAAGAGGGAGGACAGGGACAGTCATAAGATGCCCAGCAAGGCTGCCCTCAGCTGGTGGCTCGGACCCCGCCCGAGCACCAGGCATGGTTTGATCCTGGCTCTATCCTTAAGTGAGGCACTTCGGTCCTCTGTGCCTCGGTTTCCCTTTCCTCACAGCTGCTCCTCAGCAGGGAGGAAGATGAAATGTGCCAGCATATGCTCATACCCCCAAGCAGCGCCGGCCCACATGCATGCTGTGGGGGAGGCAGCAGGTGTTGTCTCTTGGGCTTTCTCTCTCCTGCGATGGATGATGAAGGCTCACAACAGAGCAGGGCTTGTCTCAATTCCTACTACTGCTCCCTGCCCTGTAGGAGTGGGGGCTGCAGCTGGACTCCACCCTCTGCGCTCCTGGGTATTCTCACTTCCCTGCCTTGGTGGCTCATAAACTGGCCATAAAAAGGCCACTTGTCTCCAAGTGCCCACCGTCAGGATGCACCCTGTGGAAGCTGTGTCTGTGTGCAGGACACAGATTTCCTGTCCAAATAACATTTGAAGACACAATTTTGTGATACTTTATTCCTCCCTCTTTTCTCAGCTGAGTTCGTCAAGCACGGTGAGGCTTTTGGCCACAGTCGGTAGGGAGGCTGGGACTAGGGAGCAGATGGAGCCCTACCAGGAGTTGTGGGAGAAGGGCCTGGCACCTGGGAGGCCTGTCTTCCACAAGCTGGTGTTGACTTAACAAGAGAAGTGAGCATAGTGACATCAGGTATAGACAGGAGGCGTGTTAGCCTGGCTTATCCAGGGCATGGCCAGAAAGAACGAGGTTGGGGAGGGATGGGTCAGGCTTGATACTCTGCCTTGGAGCTTAGCCCAGGGGTCTGGAGGAGTGTAGCTATGTTCTGTGCTCTCCTCTGGGTTGTGGCTGCTCCCTCGGTTCTCTTCCCAGAAGCCTCTTGGATTGCCCCCCAACCTTCAGGCTGGGACACTTGTCCCTTACCTCTGCCCACTTAGGGAGCCTCTCTACCCTAAGCCCTGAGCAGACAGCTCTCTGTAGAGGTCAACCCAGGTGGGACCCCTGGGCCCTGGCCCAAGGAGGAGGAGGATTGGGGTTTATTTTTAAGATGAAGAAGACCTCAAAATAAGCATGTAAGCATTTCAGGGAATGGGCCTCTATAGGTGTAATTTGCTTCACAGTGTCTGAATCATCAGGAAGAGAAATAAGTTGCAATGAGTACTAGCACAGACACTGCGAGCTGGAGTCTTTGGGTTCCTATTTCACATTTATGACAATGTCCTTGAGCTTGGGGTTCTTCGTTGGAGGAGAGAAGGAAGTAGGAGACAGCTCAGGGAATGGCTGTGGGCTGAGGCTGGTCAGGTCTTGTGGAGCTTGAGGCTTGGAACTTGGTTCTAGGCGGGTTTGAGGACTAGAGTCTCACCTTGTTTTTTCTCTCTTCTGCCAAATTCCTAACTAAGGGGCCTGAAGAAATGGGTTATTAATCCTGTACAATGTGGGTTGCTTTCTAACCTGGCAAAACATCACATAACAGATTTTTTTAAAAGTATTTCTTGAGCCTGCCAAGCTGTCTCAGGGGGAAATTTGCATCTGTATAGAATCATCTTTCCAGAGGACTCACCAAGGAGCTAGGAGCTCGGCATTTGCTATCTGCTGGAGACAGCAGCAGGTAAGCAGGTGTGAGGGCTGCTTGTGTGACCTGGCATGTGTCTACACCAGTTTGGAAAATCATCCACTTCCTGGATCTCTTCTTTCTCTGCAGAAACCCAGAGGACTCCAGGATGCTCCCGACCGCCTGCTGTCTCATCCCACACTGATGAATGCCGTGACCACAGGCATCATACCCACATGTACAAACAAACCCATACACCAACACAAGCAGACACACCTGCACACATAGCACAGGCAGGTATGCTCCACCCTCTGCCTTTTCTATCCCCACCATTGATCCTTTGGCCTTGGTACCAGTGATGTTGTGCCATGGGATTCCAGGGCGTCCTTTGAATGTGACATCCTTGGTTGAAAGTGACTGCTATGTGTTGTTGTGGGGTATGAGTTCTGAGCCAGTGTGGTCATGGCTTCCCCCTACAGACACTTCCTGGAGCCTGCTCAGTGCCCAGCCCCATGCCGGGCTCCAGGGAATGTGATGCACCTTCTACTCCATCAGCGATTCTCTCTCTTGTTCTGTTCACAAATCCCACAGGATGATTGGGAACGATCTTGTGGGGACAGCAGGATGAGAACAATCTTGCCCTCTTCTGTCCATATTTAGTCATCTCCCTTATGGTGTCCAACACAGCAGAACACGTTCTTCTACTCTCATGACGTTAGTTGTAACATCACTGAGACCAATCATGGAGAATTGAAGGAAAAACAAATGGAATTTGGAGTGTAGGCCCTAGGAGGTCTTTATTTATTTTTGTTTTGTTTTGCTTTGTTTTATTTCTCATCTTTGTGTTTATTATTTTATTTTCTCCCTTTTTATTTTTCTTTGTCCCATTTTAAATTTTTCTCTTTTTTTTGAGCCAGAGTCTTACTCTGTTGCCCAGGCTGGAGTGCAGTAGCATGCTCACGGCCATTCCAACATCAACCCACTGAGCTCAGGCGATCCTTCCACCTCAGCCTTCCAAGTAGCAGGTGCACGCTAGCATGTTTGGCCAATTTTTTCATTCATTGTAGAGATGAGGTCTCACCAAGTCTCACCAAGTTGCCAAGGCTGCTCCCGAACCCCTGGGGAGCAGGGGTTCCTCTCACCTCGGTTAAATTTTTCTTTTAATTTCATTTCATCTTTTTTCACATTTTTCTTTTTATTACGTTTTTTAATTTTTATCATTTGTTCTTTTCTCATTTTTCTTTTTCATTTCTGTATTTTTGTTCTTTTTGTTACTCTTCTGTTTTCCTTTTATTTCCTCCTTTTTTATTTTCCTTTTTCCCATCTTGTTATTATACCTTTGTGTTTTTGTCTTTTTTCTTTAGTTTCCTTTGTTTTCTCTTTACGTTTTGTTAGTATTCATTTCATATTGTAGTTACTACAGTTAGCATGGTTTCTTATTTGTCCTAGCATAGTCAGCAGAGTTAGTGTGGTTTCTTGGTAGTGTTAGCAGAGTTAGTATTGTTAGTGATGTTTGTTAGTATTCTTGGCCTAGTTGCTGTAGTTTCTTAGTTGGTGAGTGTAGTTAGTGTGTAGTTAGTGTAGTTAGACCATGCAGCAGGGTGTGGTCTCCATCATGACCAGTGGGAAGAACTGTGTATATTATTGGGTCCTCAGGTCCATCAGCCAGGGCTCCTTTGCCAAAGTGAAGCCTGCCTGGTATATACTGACTAGGACCAAGGTGGCAATAAAAATCGTATCCAAGAAAAACGCCTCCTCCAGCTGCATGAGCTCTCCTGCAGCGAGGTTGAAGTCATGAAGGCCCTCAGGCATCCGAACATCATTCAACTGTTACACATCACTGAAGATGAACACAGCGTGAGCATCATCATCATGGAGCACTCTAGTGGAAGTGAGCCTGACCAACGCATCTTCCGGAATGGTTGCATGGAAGAGGAAGAGAGCCAACAGCTCTTCCTCCAAATGTGCTCTGCCCTCCACTACTGCCACTGACAAAACATTGCTCACCGAGACCTGAAGCCAGGAAACATCCTCCTGTATGAACACAAGCAAATCAAAGTTGTCGACTTTGGATTGAGCACCTCCTTTGAGGAAGGACAAAAAGTGACCTCCATGTTTGGGTCTCCCTGCTATGCTGCTCCAGAAATATTCCTGGGACACAAGTACCATGGTCCAGCTGCAAATGTGTGGAACCTTGGTGTGATCTTATACACCACGGCAGCCAGGGACCCTCCATTTGATGAAGACAATTTTCAGAACCTCAGAAAAAAGATAATTGCTAGAAAATACAAAATTCCCTTTTTCTTTCAAGTTACAGCTAGTCATCAAAAAGTTCCTGACTCTTGACCCTAGGAAGAGGTCTATACTAGAGGTCATGCTGCAAGATCCCTGGGTCAGTACCAGCCTGGAGACACTAAGAGCACATGAAAAGCCACCCTCCAATCAATCACCTGGACCCCAGAATTATACATAGAGTAGAAAACATGAGGTTTCAGAAAGAAGATATTGAAGACTCAATGTTCAAGATGTCCTGCCGGGCTTTCTCCGTCCCTTAAAGTCCATGCTTCCTTCACCTCAAAAAGGGGACTGAAAACAAGTCAGCCGTCCCACCACTGGGAAAGCCTGAAGAGAACCGGAAGTTGTAGACCACCAGAAGAAACATCGAGGCTGCCAGTCCCCAATCTGACCTGCAGACAACAGTGACCAATCCCAGCACTGCCCCTCAACGTGGCTCTGGGCGACCATTTGACGAGAGCTGGGTCTGGCGGGAGCCATAGGAGATTTGTGAACCTTTTAAGATGTTGCTGCCTGCCAGCCAGAAGACCCATGGACTGAGGAATGGAGCGACTCCAGTCAGCCCCCCAGACAGCTGAGGCTGAGCCAGAAACCAGGTAAGTGGGGCAGTCAAGCCGGGCAGGCTTTCTGCATAGCATGTTATTTATTATGTTTTTCTTAATACTATTTTTAATGGACAAGTCCTAACTATTCATGTATGGGTACCATATGATGTTTAGAGATAATGTATATACTGTGGCATGATGACAGCAAGTAACTTAGCATATCTCAGAAAGACAAAAACTGCTAATGTCACTGATGTGTTAATGTAAAAAGGGTGACCTCATAGTAGGACAGAGTAGATTGATGGTGACCAGAGGCTCAGAGACCACAAAGCGTGGGAAGAGAGAAAGGTTTGTCAAGGGACTCCAAGTTTCAGGTAGACAGGAGGAAGTTCTGGCATCAGGCACAGGGTGACTGGTGTCCTGGAGATTGTACCGGGGACTGCAGAGTACCCGAGAGTAACTCCAGTGTTTCCTGCATTCAGGATGGAGAGCAAGAAGACCTGCACTTTTGGGATCCTGATGATGTGGTGCAGTGGCTCAGCCAATGGGGACTCAAACAGCTGTGAGAGGAGCTAGGCAAGAAGCCCACACTGCTGTGTGCCTGGCACATCCGACCCAGAGACCTTGCCCAGCGGAGGACAGAGGGTACAACTGCCGCAAGGGCTCTGCAGAGATTCCAGTGGAGAGGGCATCCAGCACCCACCCCTCCACCCTGTGGCCTTCGGAGACAGCCTATCCCCAGTCAGGGGAGTGGAATGGATGGCCTGGACACTAGACGGTCCCTCCCCCAGGGTTGACATCAGAGTAGGGCTGTTTCCTGGTGCACTTCTCCCTCCCTTGCTCTTCTGCCTCTGCTTCCTTGTGTGGGGGAGAGGACATGGGTCTCAATAAAGGACGAATTCTTCCAAATCTCATAGTGCATTTGGAGCTCTAGAAGGAAGGATCACAGCTATTTTGCTGGTCTGCATTCTCCCTGCATGGAACCAGGGCTGTGTATACCCCATGAAGACTGCGTGTGAGGGGTGCAGACCTGGGAGCTCATCAGAAAAGTCACTTCCAGAAAAGAAACAATTTCTGGAAGTGTCAAGGGAGCCACTGACAGCATCACAATATGACAAGAGGTTCCAAGGGGCAAGGCCCTAGATGTGTGATAGGCAGAAGCGCACATGTCCTGCATGGGAACATTTTCAGAAGGACCGAGGGAAGCTTGAGGTCTGTCTGCCTGTGTCAGTCTTGCTGAGAGGTCCCCAGTAGGATCAGGAAGTCTAGGAACCAGGCTGTGTTGGGAGTGAGAGGAATGGTGTGAATGTGGTCCCCAAAGCAGCCCAGGGGTCACATGACCATGCTGCTGAGGGTCCCAACTGGATGGGTTAGACGTTCCCATTGTGATGTCTCCTTCTTTTGATGACAGTGTCAGAGAGCAGTCCTGCTCAGAGGCCGGGCCCAGGTGAGGGCCTCCAGCCAGCCTGAGATTGTAATTTCCTATTGAGCCTGGTAACCTGGGGGACAGAGGGAGGGCTCATGGCAAGAGACAACAGCCCAGGTGTAGGAAGGTGGGTTTCATAAGGTAAGTTTCATCTTCCTAGGAACCTGGTATTATCAGGTCAGCCAGTACAAACGCCCTCACAGAGTGTCCTACTGGGTTCCCAAGAAGCCTAAGGACTGTCAAGGGATGCCCTGGCTCTCATGGATGGCTCAGGCACATGCTGTGCACATCTTTACATGCAGTGACACTGCCCACTAGGAATGGTGGCCAGGGACAGTCCTGGAGTCTGACCAGTCAGACAAGGTTCTCCTTCACCCTGAGCGAGCAGGGCTAGGAGAAGCAGGAAGCAGGTGGGGACATGGTGTTTGTTCCCCAGTGTGAATTTTCTGCTTCACAGTGCAATGTATAATCACACAGTGCTGCTGTCTTTAAAATTCATGTCTGACACTCACCGCCTTCAGGGCATGTCCCAGGTCTTTAGTCGGTTCTTGGGTCCCTAGGTAACCTGTCCTCCCTGCTGCCCATTGCAGCCCACCCCAGCCTGCCCTTTCTGCTGCACCCCCTAAAGCTTCCAGTTGACCATAGACACAATCTCACCTCTGTGCCTTTGTACATGCCATTTCCTCTCTGCAAAGTCAGCATGCTGACCACCCGACCAAGCTCCACTGGCCTCCCGGAGAGGGTTCAGACCTAGATACCACCGGGAAGGCCTTGCTGTCCAGCTGGGAAGATGAGACAGGGGCCTGACTCTCTACACACCAGACTCACCTGTTCACAAGTACAAAGGAAAGACAGGCATAGCACTGTGCTTGCCCACTGCTGCTGGGGCTACATGGGCAACTTCTGAAGGAGGTGGATCTGTCTGAGTGTGACCCCGGGAAAAGGCCAGGAGGCTTTCCAGACAGAGGGGAGCCAGAGTGATAGGAACACACAGGACAGAGACAGGAGGAGGCTGGGCCCGAGGGGGGGTCGAGCCCCCCATTGTCAGGTTGGCACCCACAGTTGCATTAGTTCTGGGTCTCCAATCTCACCCACCCCCCTGCACAGCTCCCGTGGCTGAACAGTCTGCTCCTGAAGCTCCTCTCCTCTTCTGGGGGCTTCAGGTCTGGGCCGGCTGGGCCAGGGGTCGCCTCTTATCCCCTCCCCAGGCAAGCCCAGTTTCACAGGATAGGCTGTGGGTTTTGCCCTAAGGAGGAGGGACTGCTGTAGAGAGGACCTACAGGGAGTGATCGCTTCGACTTCCACTGACAGGACTCCTCTGGCTACAGCTGCACAGGAACTCCTGGCAGAGAGGGGCAGCTGAGGGGGGGCAGAGATGGAGGGGAGCCAGGAAGAGAGGCAGGGGCATGGATGGAGGATAGGGAGGGAGTGCAGACTGAGGGAGAGGAGGGACCCCAAGGCACTCATTGGAAGGCAGCCCCTGCAGAGCTCCCCAAGGGAGCGGCCATCCCTGAGATGGGAAGGAAAGACTCAAGAACACATTCTGGGCTTTTCCCTTCAGAACTGGAGGACAGAAGTGCTTCTTCCTGAGAGAACATGAGGAAGAGAGTTCTGGCTGAGGCGAGAGAACTGAGTACAGGGGTTCAAGACCAGTCTGGGCAACTTGGTGAGACCTCGTCTCCAGGATACATCCAAAATGAGCAAGGCATGGTGGCCTGCACATGTGGTACCAGTTACTTGGAAGGCTGAGACAGAAGGATTGCCTGAGCCCAGCAGGTCGAGGCTGTGGTGACTGTGGGCATGCCACTGCACTCCAGCCTGGGAGGCGATGTGAGACTTCAACTCAGGAAAACAAAAGAGAGAGATCTGAGGGGAAACATGAGTCCCCTGGGAACTGTGAAGCCTTGTGTGTCATTAGAAAGCTCCACAGTGTCCACGGCTACTATGTGAAAACCATGTCTCAATATTATCTTAAAGCGATGTGACATTGACTGACTCCTCCTCCTCATTGTCTTCCCTGTTGTTCTTGTGAGAGGGCATCATGGTTGCTTTTGATTTTCGGCTGGCATACATAATGGCCCAGTGGACATTTGGTACATCAGTCTCTGTCAGCCTCTCTGATCATTTTCTGCATTACATCCCCAGAAGTGGAACTTCTAGGTCAAAGGCTGTCACCCTTTCACACTTAATGCACATTACCAAATGATGCTCAGAGCAGCCTTCCCAGAGGATTGTCTAAGATGCTGGCCTCACACACTCCCACCCTGACAACCGCACATGCTCTGAGTCCTTGCCACTCTACCTGCAGGAAATAGCATTTCTTTTTTTTCTTTTTTTTTTTGAGTTGGAGTCTCACTCTGTCACCCAGACGAGTGCAGTGGCCGCTCCCGGCCACCGCAGCCTCGACCTGCTGGGCTCCGGCGATCCTTCCGCCTCAGCCTTCCAAGTAGCTGGAACTGAACTACAGGTGCGCGCTACCACGCCCAGCTAATTTTTTTATATTGTAGAGATGAGGTCTTGCTTGCCCAGGCAGGTCTCGAACCCGCGGGCTCAGGCAATCCACTCACCTCAGCCTCCCAAAGGTGCAGGATTACAGGCTGAGCCACCGAGCCCGGCTAGGAAATAGCATTTCACTGTCTAATCCGACTCAGTGTCCCTGGGGTTCTGACCAACAAGGAATGGTTGAGGAGAACTCTCTTCAAGGGGTAGCTAAGATTTTCCTGAATTGTGTGTGTTCCTTCCCCAACATAACCTTGGGGTAGAGCCCAGGAGAGCAGGCCCCGAGTCTGCCCCTGTTTGGATACCGCTTTTGGCCCAGCACCCCCACCTCCCCCCAGCTCATGGCTGTGAAGTGGCCACTGTCAGACCCTTTGCAGTGGGAAACAGGCTCTGGAGAGAGAGGGGACTTGCCCAAGGTCACTGAGAGGGCTTAAACCCTAAGACAGTTCCCCAAGGGCCCTAGCTGCTCCCCAGGAAATTCTCATCAGGTGACATAAGTACAGAGAGGTGTGAATGTGTCATGGTGGGAGCCCAGGCAGCGGACATATTGGGACAGGACCAAATTCCCCAGAAGAGCAGCGTCTGAAAGAGTGAGGGACACTGCCTTAGGGAAGGAGAGGATTGGACCCAGCCTATGCTAAGGCCAAAGGGTGCTGCAGCCCCCATGTTGAGGCAGAAGCACCAGGGTGTGACATATGTCCTGGCCCCATGTGGAACCCTGGTCTTCCCCTCCCGTTTCCTGACCAGGTCCTGGCAGCTCCGCCTCCATCTGCCCCTGTGTCACCCTCCTCTGCTGCCCAGATGTCTTCTCTACATCCTGAGCTTCCTTGTCCAAGTGAGGATGAGAGTGACAAATGGTTGCTAGGCTTCTGGAAATGGTCCCTCCAGCCCTGGTCATGGAGGGTGCTAGGGAGGAGAATATGACCACTGGTGGACAGGGCTTTTGTTTATCCAGACTCCAGCTCAGCCCTTCCACAGTTCAGGCCTCCCACAGTTCAGCCGTTAGGGAGTCTGTTGGCAGTCAGCCAAGGAGGCCCACTGAACCTCAGAAATCAGGGAGGGCCGTGGACCCCGAGACCTCTAGGATGTGTTTGGGAGCTGTAGACGCCATTATCTTCCCCTCTAATAATTTAGCATATTTAACCAGAAATAACTCTGATGATCTAAGCATGAGGCTCTGAAACAACAACAGGCATGGTTAGCTTTGGAAGCTCATTGCTCCCGTTTCTCACAGACTGCGGTTTTGGCCCTTATACAAGCTGTTCAAATTCAGGTCATATATGAGAGCCTTAATATAATTGCAAGCCCTTTTTTGTATTAGAATCATAGGTTTAAGTTTAGTATAGGTATGTAGAGAATAAGATCTTA
This sequence comes from Tarsius wallacei, assembly GCA_963574415.1. Classification (NCBI taxonomy): domain Eukaryota; kingdom Metazoa; phylum Chordata; class Mammalia; order Primates; family Tarsiidae; genus Tarsius; species Tarsius wallacei. The sequence goes on from CAUYQG010174757.1 coordinate 39,444, forward strand.
GAGCAGC
>CAUYQG010174762.1:0-16526 GCA_963574415.1 Tarsius wallacei
TTTATGCTAAGAAATTAAATAGTTTAGAGAAGAAAATCTAATGATGTAAATTTAGATGATCTTGTGTTTGGTGATTGTTTAGTACAACACCAAAGGCACAATTCATGGAAGAAAAAATCAACAAGTTGGACTTCACTAAAATTTAATTTTTCTGCTCTGCAAAGGAATCTGTCAAAAGAATGGGAAGAAAGCCCACAGTTTGGGAGAAAATATTAATATTTGCAAAAGACATACCAGATACAATACTGTTATCCAAAATACATTAAGAATGCTTAGAACTCAAATTAAGAACACAAACAATCTGATTAAAAATGGCCAAACAGCTTACCAGATACCTTATGAAGGGAGATAAATAGTTGTCATGTAAGCATATAAAGAGATGCTCTATATCGTATATCATCAGGAAAATACAAATTAAAACAATAAACCACTACACACCTATTAGAATCCCAAATCCAGAACATTAACAACACCTAATACTGGGGAGGATGTGGGACAACAGTAACTCTCATGCATTGCTGGTTGGACTGCAAAATGGTACAACCACTTTGGAAACAGTCTGGTGGTCTTTTAAAGATGCTCTTACTATACAATACAAACACATCCCTTGGTTTTTGCCCAAATGAATTGAAAACTTGGGCCCACACAAAAACCTGCATATAGATGTTTATGACATCTTTATTCATATTTGCCAAAACTTAGAAACAACCAAGACATCCTTCAGTAGGTGAATAGATAAATAAACTATGATACGTACAGACAATGGCATATTATTCAGTGCTAAAAAAAATGAGCTATTAAGTCATAAAAAGACATGGAGGAAACTTAAATGCATATTGCTAAGTGAAAGAAGACAATATGAAAAGACTCCTTACTGTATGACTCCAACTATTTAAGGTTACCAGGAGTTAGAGGGAAGAGAGGGATGAATAGGCAGAGCACAGAGAATTTTTAGAACAGTAAACTATTCTATATAGTGGATACATGTCATAACACATTTGACCAGACCCATAGAATGTACAACACCAAGATGAACCCTAATGTAAACTATGAACTTCAGGTGATAATGATGTGTCAGTGTAGTTGTGTCATCAGTTGTAACAAATGTATCACTCTGATGTGGGATGTTGATAATGGAGGAGCTATGCATGTGGATGATGGTAGGAAATATATGGAAAGATCTCTGTACCTTCCATTCAACTTTGCCGTGAACCTAAAACTGCTACAAAAAAATGAAGTATATATATTATAACATCTAAAAAATTTTTACAGGAGAGGTGATTTTCATATACATGTGAAGTCGTAGGTACACACACCAAACAGGTAAGCAATGGTCTTACAAAATGGGGATTAGACAAGGTCCATCCTTATTTGATTGTGGGAGAAAAGTTAAATTCCTATAAAGGAAGGACAGACTCTCGGGATCGTTTCAGAGAATGTTAGCTCTGGAGGGAATCATTTTAACCCACCACCCTTGGACAAGATCTAAACTCATTTCCCAGATTTCAGGATCAAAAATAGCCCTCAGGAATCTAGAGTGCTCAGACAGACGGAGGCTTGCAGATGCCAGAGCAGCCTCAAATGACAAACCCACCGCCTACCCCCTTTACTTTAAAGTATGGAGCTTTCAAGATTAGAAGAAGAACTTTCTGGTTCCTTTGCTATGACTCAGAGGAGATTTTGGTGTACTTGTGAGAAGCCAAGAGGAGGAAGAAAACACAAACAGAAGGAAGATGAGGAGTAGGAGGGGAAAAAATCATTCCCTTTTCAGACTGTGTGCTAGCTAGAGGATTGTTGAGGTGTTCCTCTTTGTTGGAAAGAAGAAATCGATGCTTGCATCTAAACTACAGCCTAATTAGAAGGCACATCAGGCAGAATCTCTAAACCTTTTCAGCCCTGAAAAGAAAAAGCATCACCACATTATCACTCTGCAAAATGGAGTCATTAATACCCAGTAAAACATAGAAACTGTGAAAAAGACTGTGAAGCATGCAGCCACCAGCATTTAGCAGAAACACATTATGGAAGAATGAGTAATAAGCTCCAGTAGCAGTGGTGGGGGTTATAATGAATAAAACCTGCCCTTACAAATGAAGTCACCTAAATTACAAACCCAATAGACCAGAGACAAGCACTAGGTATGACACTGGGGGAAGAAGTGTTTAGAAAAACTTTCAGTTGGAGGTCTAGGCTTCTTCAGTAAAATGAATGTAAATTAATTCAGTCATAGGTGGTAAGCTCAGTGCCTTAGAGCAGCAAAGGATGCCATCAGAGCTTTGCTTCTGACAGACAAAAGCTTCTGACAGAGAAGCTCTTCTTTCCTTGTCAACATGTTTGAGGTTAGCCTAGTCTGCCAGTCTCATGCATATTGGCCCTTGATCACCATAGGGTACAGACCAGATCTGCAGGTAAAGGAGTTTCACGGTGAACACATCCTTGGCACTAGAATGACACAAAACACACATTCTAACAATTGTTGCCTTTCTTCATATACAAGGCACAATGTGCTTTGCATCCCATTATGGGATGTCACTGGGATTCTAGAATCAGAAACTAGGTTTAAATTCTGAGTCTACCACTTACTAGCTGTGCAACCTTGAGCAAGTTGTTTAATCTCTTTGCATCTCAGCTAGCCTGGTTAAAGTGCACATAAATTATATCATATACTTAATAGTGCTGTTGAGAAGATCCAGAAATTCACAGAATTATGGTGTCTTGGGCAGCCCAGCTTCATCAAAAGGTGGTGGGTTACGATGATTCCTTCCAGAGCTAACATTCTCTGAAACTATCCTGAGATTCTGTCCTTCCTTGATAGGAATTTAACTTCTTTCATAGTAGAACATAGTACAGAATCTGGAATTCAAGGTGTTCGAAAGAAATTTATTGCATTGATAAATGACTGAACATGGTTCATCAAAGGATGATGAAACAAAGGGCCTAGATTGCATTTGGTCTGAGGCAAGCCTCCCCCTCCTAGTCCATGCTTTGGATGATGATTCATCAGCCTGTTCAGTTCTGCAGACACTAACAGCTCTGATCATGCCTTGGGTGCCTATGTCAGATCTAGGGAGAGGCGTGGACAGAAAAAGAACTAAGGGATAGCAAAGACAGGGAAGAGAAATTGTTGTACCCATGGCACATGCATGCATAGAACCAGGGATATTACCCTTTGTAAAGGACAGAGCCTTCAACAAGCCTCACTGTAAGCCAGGTGAGGACCATACCCCACCATAGCACAACCATCTTTGACTCCAACAACATCTAGTCCAAAATATGGTGTCTTCACCAAAGGTGGCCTCCTTCTCAAAAGAGTTCTGTTACTTCAGAGGACTTCCTCTTTCCCACACAAACAACTAGCACCTGCAGCATGTCTGAGGGTTTGCAAAGCACTCCTGCATCTATTACCTCATTGAGCTTGTGAGAATCCCATGAAGTAGACAGAGAAGTTCCTTTCAGCTCAGTTCTATAGCTGAAGATTCTGAAATTCAAAGAGGTTAAGTGTTTTTACCCAAGGGCACACAACTTGTAAGTCATGGAGCTAGGCCTTCAAACTCAAACCTGACTTTCGATCCTGGAGCGATCTTTCCTCAACCTCAGGATTACTCCCCATGTAATTTTGGTGGGAAAAGAACAGCAGCCCCCAGGAAATCTGTCTGCCACCCTCCACCACTACCCTCATTCCCCATGCCTGGCCCGGAGACAGTCAAGCCTCAGGGAGGCAGTCACTCCCCCACCAGTAACTTGAAAGTATTGTTTTATATATTTCGTTGTGCTTATTGTTTAGTTTTTTTCCCAGGCAACAGGGTAAATCCAACCTCTGTTATACAATGTTGGTCAATTCAATCACACTGTATTTTCACACTGGGTTCATGTGTTGGCCTGTGTACTGGACTCTGAGCTCCTTAACAGTAGGATCTGTGCTTTATTTAACTTCATATTCACACACATGCCTGACATACAATGTAGAGGCAATAGTAATTATCAAAGATTAATTTTCTATCCTAGTTGGATGCTGCCTTTTGCTGTATCCTCAACTACAATGGCAAATGTGATCCATTGGATAGTTACAGAATCTCGGGATTGAAAGAGATCCACACCGGCCCTCTGGTTTATCTTTTAATGAAACGCAGAATCCTCTAATACATCCCTAACAGGACAGCAGAAGCTAAAATTGTGTTTGGGTGGAGAAGGAAGATGAAAGATGAAGTACCACATCTTATCTGTATATAGGATGCTTTGCAGTAGAAGGCCTCTCTGATCCATAATTGTCTCCCCCTACATACCCATAATGAACAGAGGCCTGGAAACAGACCACTAAACATGGGAAAGGCATAAAAGTTGAAAGCAGAAGACAGAGTAGAGATGGTATCACAGAAGAGATATGTCCCAGACCAAAGAAAAAATACTCTTTGGAAATGGTTACTGAAAAGGAAAAAGGTCTGAGGCGCCTTCCTTCCCCAGACTCACACTTGGTGCTCACATTTTTCTAGCTTATCGGGACTATCTCTCTGCCTTTACCTCTCCAGCAGAGCCATATCACATGCAGGCATATGCATGCACACAGACACATCCTAAACCACACCGTGTGGCTGAGATTAACAGAGACAGATCATCAGATAAGCAATCCTACAGCAATACTGCAGACAACCACCAGAGATTCTGGGTAATTTAGGATGTCAACAATTGTTATCTATATTGCTTATCATGAGTAGAGTATGAGGGAAGAAACAATAAGAGCTACAACATGAAGGAGCTTTTATGCCAACAATCTCATTCCTGGATGTTAGGTGAGATAGGACCAAACTCTCCCATTTTATGTAAGGGAACTAAAGTTCACAGTGATTAAATGTCAAGTCCAGAACTGACTTTCCCAGTCCTTAATTCTCCTTCTCCTCCTCCTCCTCCTCCTCCTCCTACTCCTTCTTCTTCTTTTTCTTTTTTTAGTTGGAGTCTTACTCTGTCGCCCAGGTTAGGGTGAAGTGGCATGATCATGGCTCACCACAGACTCAACATCCTGAGATCAGGCAATCATTCCACCTCAGCCTCCCAGGTAACTGGGATTATAAGTGTACACCACCACACCCAGATAACATTTTTTTATTTTTTGGTAGAGATGAGGTATCGTTATGTTGCCTAGGCTGGTCTCAAACGCCTGGACTCAGGCAATCCTCCTGCCTCTGCCTTCCAAAGTGCTGAGATTACAAGCATGAGCCACAATGCCCAGTGCCAGTCCTTAATTCTAAGACCTTCACCTAAACCACTCCCAACCAAAGGTAGGGGATAAAGTTGGTGTCATCAATATATGAAATCTTTTTAAAGTGCTACCTAACAAACCTCTACCGATCATCAAAAACATAAGCCCTAGAAAAAAACGCAGCAGTAACCAGGCTACAAGCAGTTGCCCTTAAACCATCTACGCTATTCAGGGCAAAGTTGTGGCAGACACAGACTCAAAAAATTGCCCCCAAAAGAGAGGCTAGAGGTTTTTCTCAATTTGTTTTGCCTGTCTCTACCTTAAATAGACTAGCTGAGGAGCAGAATATGGACAGTAAGCAAACAGAATAAAAACAGAGTTCCAGACCTTGGACCCTCAGCTAAATAAATGAGTTTATTTCACATAGAAGCTAAGGATATTGGGCTAAAAAATAAAGGCCTTTTCCAAAAGGCTAGCTGAACCTGCCTAGCCACCTGACCTGGGGACATTCTGGGTTCCCAGTGTCCAGCATCCCAGGGGAAAGTTTAGCTTTCTTTAGGAGAATTCATGTCAACCTGATACACAAAGGAAGAAGATAAGAAGGAAGAAAGAGAATAAGGAAAGGCAGGAAGGAGGAAAGAACAAGGAACAAATGAGAAAAAGATAGGAAAATACAAAAAATTTAAAAGGGAGGCTTTTCTTTCATATTTCCCTAAGGTGGGGGTTGTGGATGGCTGTACAATTATAACATGCCATCTTTTTCTGGCTTTGCCCAGCACACAGACAGCAATAGGATAAGACCCCCCTGTAGCATTTCTAAACAAGTTTGTTTGGTCTTGGCAAACAAATCCTTGCCTGTGACTGCCTCCATTCCTTTAAGTGGAATGGTCTTCTCCTGGTAGGAGCATTCCATGGCCTGGGGTTGGGGCAGGGATTACCCCACTCACAATGAGATTAGAAACGAGTTCTCATTAAGTCTGCGCTGGTGGACTAATACCTCGATAACTCAAAGGACAATGTGACCACAGTAATATGGATATAGAGGATGGTAAGAAGCTGGTTTTTAAGTCTTCAAGTCAGCAAAGGACCATTATGAGAAAGGAATTGACCAGTTGCACTTCCTTCAGTGGAAAAGAGAAGTGGAAATCCTCTTACCAGATGATGCTGAAAGGACTTAACACAAAACTAGGGAGACGGGGGAGATTGTGAAGTGTCTGGCTTAGAAATCTTTAAAACAAAGACAAATGATTATCTGTTCTGACTGCGTTGGTTACAAACTCATCAGAAGGCAGGATGTTACATGGCATCCACTTTAGAGACTGCCTTCATCTCAGACACTTACAGTGTCCTGCACAGGTGGGCAGGGAAATCATCTGTGCTCTCCTAGACATGTGACAATGATACCTCAGCCCTCCATTCTGGCGTCTCCTACAGGCTCCTGTGGAGTATGAAATCAGACAAAAACCCTACTATGATTTTCAAATAAGACAGGATAGTTTACTGAGATCTTAGTTTGGATTTGTATTGCTCTTGCTATGGTCTTCTCTTCCCTGGTCCAAGTAGGTACAAGCCATTCATGCTCACTTGCCTTTGGGGACACATGGGTGAGATGCAGTGGTACTAGAAGAGCAAAAAGCAAAGCCTGCCTGCAGGCAGTTCTTTTCCTAGGCCTCTGTCTCCTGCCATTTTGAGCACTTTTAGAGGGGAAGGTACAAAGGAAGCTGAGAGGCAGAGGCAGGGAGAGAGAGTCAAAGCTCCAAGACAGGAAAGGGACATCAATCTGCAGGCTCTAAAAGGAGTGGGCTTCCTCAAGGGCCTGTTGAGATGACAAGAGCCCCGGAGGGATGGTGTCTGTGGTTGTGTATGGCTGGTCACATCCATCTTTCTTTTTTTGTTATTGTATTTTTTTATTTTTAATTTTAAAGATGTGGGGTACAATTCAGGGTTAGGTGCATAAGTGGTCATCGTACAACACAATCACCTTTCAGCTGCCTCTTCCAGTATCATCTGGTTTAGTCTAATACCTTTCTCAACAACTCTAAAGCATTCTCTCCTTTCCCTCTCCCCCTGTGAATTGTATGATATTGAAAAATACTAAAAATGTGTCTACCATTGGCAAAGACTTGGGAATCTCCTTTGTCAAACAGATATGTTTGTGGCAGGAATCCCTGCTGTTGGTGAAGCTGACCTGCCTGCTGATTGTCACTTGTTCATAATAGCACTTTCTAAATATGACTATATTGCCTCATACAAATAAAATATGTCATCCTACTAAACTGCTCATCTGGTAAGGACAGAAAACATGTCTTCAAATGCTTTTACACAAAATAAATATTTATAAACCTCAGCCCTATGGGAGGTACAGAAACATTAAGAGGCATGGTTTTGCCCTCTAGTGGTTTACAATCTTGAGAAACAAGACACAGAAGAAACATAAAACCTGCAAGTGAGTGGTAAATGCATATGATGCTGTCTTTAGGCAACCCAGTGGTTCAGAGAAAGGGTGTTCAGTGACCACTTATAGGGAGAGCTGGCTGAGACTGCCCAGGAAAAGAGTGGGACTCACTGGTGAGCAACCACTGTGAGCCAGGCCTGTGCCAGGTGTGGGCATCATGGTCTCACTTGGAAACACAAGACCCCTATAGGGGATGGGGGCTTCTGTCAGCCACCTTTTACAGATGTGTCTCACAGTAAATAAATCTAGAAGTTATAGCCAGGTCTAGGTGACTTCAGAATGCTCTTTCTCCAGTATCACATTGCCATATCCAAGGTCAGAATCTTGGGGATGACATTCAGGTATTGGGTAACAAGGGCCTAGGCTCAAGTAGAAACAGAAAGAATGGAGAAGCTAAGAGGAAGGAAGCCCTTTCAGAGAGCTATCTACCTGACTGGGTGCTGGGGAAGGACAGAGTGAACTGAGGATGCTCAGGTTCTGAGATTCCAATAGTGCCTTCCCGGGCTCAGTTCACAAAGGTTTTTAGTCAGTCTTGTTGATTGTTTACTCAGATTATTCCCAAGTATCTGACTACGACTTTATTTTATGGAATCCATACCTAGAACAGCCATTTTCAAAGTGTGACCAGAGACCCTAGAGAGTCCCTGAAACCCTCTCAGGGGATCCGTAAATTCAAAATTATTTTTCTAACAATAATGTGACATTATTTTCCATTTTCACTCTTTCTTTCACAAATGCACAGTGAGTAGAGTTTCCAGAGACCATATGGTGTGTGATATTGCAAAGGACACAGTGCAGAGGTAGGAATGAGATTCCAGCTTTCATCCACTTAGATGGGATTAAAGAGATTTCCAAAGTCTAAAACAACGCCAATCTTGACACAAAATTACTTTTTGTTTTGGAAAATATACTGATAGTCAACATGCAATGAACTTACTACTCTTATTTTTAAATAAATTAATAGAGATGTTTTTAAAATTTTTCAGTTTGTTTCTAAAACAGTATGTATTGAGATATACATATATCTCAATGCATATGAGATATATATGTATATCATATATATTTCATACAAACAAAGGCTCTTTGAGATTTTTTAAATAATTTTTTAAGGTTATAAAGGAGTCTTGAAAACAAACTTTGAGAACCATTGATCTAAAAGAACAATGGTAAAGACAAGCTCTCAATATGTATTTATGCTTAACTACCATTAATTGGTGGGCCATGCATTGCACGAGGTGGTTTATATTTGTGACTTCATTTGATCTTCATAACAACACTTCAAGGTAAAAAACTTGTCCCCATTTTGTGGAAGAAGAAAATGAGGCTCCAAGAGTCTGAGCAACTTGCTCAAGGTCACACAGCCATTAGAGGAGCAGAATAGAATTCAAATCCAGGTCTATCAAATACTAAGGCCCAGGCTGTTAACCGCTATCTTGTTCTCAAAAAAGTACATGTGAAAGCCATACATTTTTTAACCCATTATACTAAACATAGAAAAGATCCATGGTGAGGGAAAAAAGTTTAGGATAAAGGGGTAGTAAACGAGTATAATTCTTTAACCCTACTTGCCTGTTGCCTGCTAGGCAACATACTGCACCCTAGGAATATAGTGATAAACAAGGTAGACCCAGTTCTCTCCATGTAAGAAGCTTACAGAAAGGGCAAGTGGAAGAGCAAAGACAGACGTACACAAATAACTACACAAATATAAAGCAGTTCAAAAACACAATGATGCCTGGGTGGGAAATGGGCTTGCTCAGAGCAGTCCCCATTCATGTACCACGAGAGCTGGGAGGGCAGTGGAGCATCTGGCGCAAAGCATCCCTGGTGCTCCTGTGAGAACCTGAGCTGGGGCTGCTTGGACAATTGCCTGAGCAGAAGGACATTTACAAGCTCTTTTGTTTGTTTCTTTATTTCTCAGCTATGGATATCTTTGAACTATTGAATCTAGATAAGTCAAGATTACTGTTTCATTTGAAAGGACAAATATGTTTTGTGAGACCTGGTGGGCTAAGGAAGGCTGTGGGAGGTGTGAAGCACTTGGGTATGCTTAGTTTGTTTAGAGAATTTCTGGAACAGAATGCTGGGCAGAAGCAGAGATAACAACTAAAGCAGTAGGTAGTGCTAATGCAGGTTCAGTGCAATTAGGTATCTTTCTAATTCTGGTGTACAAACACTGGGCCAAGGTCATGATGGAGCTAGAAGAGCCAGTGCATGGCTCACATAACCTGTGTCTCAGCAGAGTAACAGAAGGAAAAATAGTAATCTTTGCAGATGACAGCTAAAGGAACAATAGGCCCCTCACTGACAGGCTTTTTTCCCCCAGATGGCATCTTGTTCTCCATTCTCCCCATCCTCCTTTTCCTCAACTTAACCAGACCGAAAGAGGCCCAGCCTTGGTATCCTATTAAATCACACACAGCTCACATTATCCCAGTGAAAATAAAACACAGACATCCCTCCTTCCAAGATCTTTGGGAGGGAAGCTGCATCTAACAATACACTCAATTAGCATCATGATCTAACTGGAATGCTATATGCCAAAGGCTTGCAGATTTATATCTCTGAACCAAACCTCTTTCCTTAGCCCCAGCCCCATAAGCCAACCTTCTACTTATATCTCTTGGATAGCTCAAACTCAACATATTTAAACCCAAATTCATTATCTACCCCTGAACAGTACCCCTACCCCCACTTCTACACCTGGCCCACCTCCATTAACCCAGCTCCATGTAAGACACTAGTTTCACAAGCCCTCTGCCCCCAACCCTCCCATAGTCAATCCATCATCTGGTCCTGTTGGTCCCACATCCAAAATCCATTCTGGATCTTCTGGCCTCTCTCCATCTCCACTGCCACCACCATCTCAGAGCTCACCTAGGCTCTCACCTGAGAAACTATGATATCCATCTCATAGGACTCTGCCTGCAAATCATTCTCCACAAAGCAGTGGGTAGTCAAGTTGGGTGGCAGTGTCTGGGATGGTGGGAAGAAGGAGGAACATGAAGTGAGGAATCAAAATCAGGAGGCTCTTGCACTGTTCCCACAAGGAGTGATGTGGACAAGGATCAGGGGTGTGATAATGGGAACCTACAGAAGTGGAGGACACCAAGGATCCTGTGGACGCTGACTTACCAGCTTTCCAGGAAAGAGATGGGGCAGAAAAGGAGGGAAAAGGCCCAGGGTCTGGGACTGGAGCATGGATGCTGAGTGTTCGGTAGTGCTAATAAGAAAGTTAAAGAAAGCAAGAGGAAGAGCTGTTTTAGGAGTTCAGGTCAACCCTGTTGACCCTGATATAGAGGAGAATGGTTTTACACAGTGTCTTATATCTCTTTTGTCTGCTTTATGTGACAGGATCTAATAGTCACTTGGATGCTGAGCTGTTTGAGGCAGGGGACCATATCTCCTAGGGCTTGGAATCCTTGACCTCTGAAAGTCACACTTCACTTTCAAAATACCTTTTTCTTGTCCCTTTTGCACAACTTCGTTCACTGTATCATTTGAGCCCTGGATAAATACATTCTTTGGCTGTGAGCTATCCATATTTGTTTGTTGTTTTGTTTAAATATGTGTTCTAAGCCCACTAAATAATCAGCAATTTCCAAGCAGGTTTGAACCCTGACCCTTCTTCTGACTGCTTAATTGGGCTATCTCTATTGGACAGATGGACAGACAGATAAACGCTCATCCCCATGTCCAAATTATTCAGAGCCTTCTTTAAGATACACATCAAATACTACATCGTCCCCAAATCAATCCCTGCTTTACCAGTAATGATAATGACAAACTGCTGAGAAGCATGCTACCATTAACATGGTCTTTTCAGAAGCCTGCTCATAAAACTGTAGCAGACATTTTTTCCTGAAAATAATTTCTCATTCTCTAAACTCCTGTAGTCCTATGTCCAGAGACTTTTGCAGCATTTATTATACCCACTTTGATTTAGAGTTATTTGCTAGACCACCAGATTATAAACTCCTTGAGGACAGGTACTGAGGACAATTCATCTTTGGAATTCCCACAGCCTAGCACACTACTGAGAATTCAGGACTCCATGCATACGTGATAAATGAATAACTAAATAAAGCATAGTCCACAGCTCCCTGTGTACTTGTTAAAGCCTAAGTAATGCTTAGAAGCTCAGAAGAAATGCTGCCAGATAAAGGCAAAATGGCACTATAATACAAACAAAAATATTTCAGAGGAGCACATGATAGGACCTCTACTCGATGGGTTCCCATACTGTCCTCTGCTGATGGTACAACGACATTGGAAAAGTCTTCCAAGGGCCAGGGTCCTCTCCCCACCATTTCTAAATCATGGAGCAAAGTTTCACTAATTTGACCTCCTACGCATTGGAGTAGAACCAACTCCAAAACAAGGATCTGGAAGAAAAGAAGCAGAAGAAAAGAGAGAGCAGAATGTTCGTGACTGGAGGAACCACAGAACCAAACCAGGCCTTCAGAAGCTGTTGCATCCACCATCTGTTAGAGTTCATGGGCCAGCGGCTTTTGCTCCTGACTGGCACGCAGCAGCTGGGTCTCAGCAGCCCATGGGATAGGAGCCAAAGCCAGAATGAATCGATCTAAGCAACCCTTCCCTCTGTGGATTCCCCAGCCTTGAAATGCTGGAAGGATATTTATCTCTCCATGGCTGTTGAGTTTAGCAGGGGCAGGCAGACACACACACCCAACCTACTCCATTGACACTTCTCCCCTTCCACCTAAGTTCCAAGAGAGCGTTCCAAAGTAGACTTAGCCATTTCTATTTCTAGTGATTTCAAGGAAGCTCCGAGTTTGTGGTGACAAAGTTAGGTGTAGGAAAGGATAGAGCAAATGAAGCATTTTAGAAGAACTGTACCCACTGTGTACTTTTATCTATGTTGACAGCAGACCTAAATTGGATACAGAAGATAAAGAAGGGAGAGGCTGCTCTCCTGTGATACAGTGTCCTCTACAACCAACAGAGGGTAAAGGGCTCCACTGGTTTCAGACAGTCTGGTTTCAGAGTCACGAATCTGAACATCACTCTCCTGTCCCAGATGAGAGGCTTTGAACCCCTGAAGTGGTCTCTGAGCATGCAGCCAGCTATTTTGGAACCTGCCTTCATCTTTGAGCAAAGCAGGGCCTAAAACCTAGATGAATGGAGAGGGAAAGTCTCTCCTTCAAAACCCTTTGAAGCTGCTAGAAAAAAATGCTGTAGTTCAGAATCAAAGTCCTGGACTTGTTCGGAAAAAGGAGAATGAGAGATAGCAGTGGGGAAAGGGAGGTGAAAAGCCAGAAAGAGGGAAGGCCATGCTTGCAAATCAGAGCTGGTTGAGTGTGGTCATTCCTAAGAAGGCAGAAAGGAGGACAACATGGGTCTGGAATACACAGATTGGTTTAGCCTGGATCAAGGGGCCTGTGGTCTTGCAGCAAAGTCTTATGGCCCCAAATAAGAAAAACAAATGGACAGTGTTTTCAAGAGAGCAAATATCTAAGCACTTAAGCTTCTGAACCTCAGGCATCCAGAAGACAGAGGGGAGGTTTCTCTTTTCCAAAAACCACACCTCACAGGCAGTGCTGAGAGCTAGCTTCACCAAGGACACTGCGCCACAGGTAGGTGACCTAAAGGGGCAGAGGAGCCCCAGGGAGACCAGGATGAACAGGCTCTGGGGCAGAATTAAGTGCCAGCAAATGAATCAATGAGGGGAGGAAAAGGGAAATGGCACCCACTCCCACCCACCACCCCCTTACTGGGAGCAGGTGGTCCCCAGCTCTGCAAAGCAGACAAAATCTACACAAGGTGATGGCTGGGAGTAATTCTCAGGATCTGACCAATTGTTTCTTTAGCAAAATAATCCCATCAAGATAGAGCAATTCTTTTTCAGTTTTACTCCAGAGGAGTTCAAGCAAAGGGCACTGCAGGAAAAAGAGAACAAATAAAGATGATGCTCTGCTGTTGACCATAGTCTCTATCTGCATGAACAGATGTGGCCAAAAATCCCATCTGGTGACCCCCACACCTCCGCACCTCTGTGCACATGGTGGTGGTAGGAGGGAGGTGGCTCTGTTTTGGGGCTGAAAGGGAAGTTTTGGCTTCAGAAGACGTTCTCATTCATCATCGCTGCCGGGCAGCCCGTCTGTTTCCCAGTGTTGCTGCCCAGCCACACACAGACCTGCCATATGGCTGAAAGTGGTGCTTTCAGGCATTGTTAAAACATGGCATCTATCTGCCCCTGGTGAAGTGGGCCCTCCCCAGTACAGTGGCACACCCTGTCCCCAACCCCAGGCAGGGACATTGCCAAGACCTGTCCATCTACTTTCTTAATATTTATAGAATCCCTCCAGTTCTCTCCATTCTCACCACCACTGCCTTAGCTCAGACTATCATCATTTCTCCACTAAAATGATATAAAAACTCCCTCTCATTTCTGCCTCTTGTCTTGCTCCCCTCCCAACCTCTAATAATAGTATTCCTTGCTTAAAACCTTTGGATATCTTCTACTGCCCTCAGGAGAAAATACAAGCTATTTGGCAACATGTCACTTTAAAAGTAGCCCCTATTTTCTTGTGGAACCTTGGTTCTTGCTAGTTGCTCTCCTTCCCTGTGTTTCAGCTACGAGAAAACATCTCATCCTCCTCAGATGCACAGTGTCCTTTGGTCTGTGCCATGTCCTCCCTGCTCTCATTTTTCTCATCTGACTAACTTGTCTTCCACCCTCAGGTCACAGTAAACATCCATTGTTCCTTGGCCCCTGAGACTGGTTTAAGTTACCTCTATCCATGTCTTCCCTTAGAAGCCCATAATTAACTACAACCATAGGATTTCTCACACTGTATCAAATTGTCTGTGTATTTGCCTGGCCCCTCCTAGACTGCAGCCTCTTGAAGTTTTGCTTATCGTTGTATTTATCTCAGCATCTAGCAGCTCTGTTTTTTTGATAAATAAATGAATAAAATATACCTGTCAAAGACAGGCAGTAAATCAGCACCCACTCTGGGAGGACTTGGCGCCACTCTTGGTGGCATCAAGGGATGATGTCAAGCCCCCTTGCTTTCCTCCAGAAGCACATTTAGGCAAGAAGACTTGTCTATATTTGGATAACTCAGCAATATCCCCGTCACCCAATCTAAGCAAGAATGGTAGACATATTATGTATTTTATTACATCAACAAACAGCATAAATATTTCATGGATATATAGACTCAGGGTTAAAAAAAGGGTCTATAAGCTACTAAAAAATACCTATGATGTACCTTGCACAGAGTAGGTATTCAACAAACATTTAGAAAAAATGAAATGCCATAACCAAAAGATTAATGTCCTGTTCACCTTACCACTGGAATAAGAAGTCAACTCTCAAGGCTTTCCCCCACAGAAGTCCTCTCTGGAAACTCCTGGCCCAAAGTTACAGAGCAGATCTCAAATCTACTACCAACGACGTGCCTCTCAGGAATGGAGAAATGAGGTAACTTTTCCCATCTCCGGACGATAAAACACAGAGGCACCAAAAAGCAAAACCACTCCTTGGGGGCAGATACAGAACTGGCTCTACTCCAAATGCTTATTCTCTCCTTCCCATTCCCATCCCGAAAAGAAAGCATATTCAAGCCAAACATACCTGAACTTTGAGAACAGTGAACCACGGTCAGCATGGGAAGGGCTATTGTATCTTGGTAGTTCAGTCTCTTTATGTAACTAGCCAGAAAACGTACCTATAAGCCTCTATGAAACCATGGGATGCCAGCAAGAAATGCAACATAATACACACAATTAAGGCCATTAAGTTATGAATGTGAGAACATTCAACTAGAGGATATTTGAATAATGAGATGACTGCTTTGCAAGAAGTCTGATTAAAGGAAGAAAGCAGCAGCTGGATGAGCCTTGGAAAGTGGTGGCCTTCTCAGAAGCCTCCACGCCACATAGGAGAACATCCTTCTTGGGCTCTGTCCCCACTGACCCATCTGACACTTGAGGGCCTCCATCTCCAGTGGACTAGCAGCTGGGGAGGACAGTGATACACTCAGTGGAAGATGTGGAGAAGTTTTCTTTGAGGTAGTATTATTTAATTTATTCCAAAGACCAATGATATAAATTAATGAATAGCTCATGCCATTTCAAAACAAAAGGAGCAGGCTCTGGAGCCCAAGTGGCATGGAGGCTGGCTCCCTTCTTGCACTTCTTGGGTCTCTGCACTCATTTTGGAAGAGGGGCTGGGGTCAGACAACTACTAGCAGTGCTCACCAGAAAACACCCTCATCTCTGTCTAAGGTGAGGATAGAAAGGAAGAGGAAGAGGAGAGTAATACTAATAATAGCGATTAATAACTCCAGAAGTTATTTATTCATCACTTACTAGCTGCCAGTCCTTATGCCAGGGATTTCACAGCCATTATGTCTAAGCCTCTCAACCTCCCTACCAGTGAAACAGAGACATCATCATCTCCATTTTACAGATGAGGAAACTGAAGTTCAGAAGGAAATGCCTGACTTTGAAAGGAACTTTCCAAAGCCATGCAAAGAGTGAGTAGCCAAGGGGGTAGGAAGGGAGGGTAAGGAGAACTGGAGATCATCTCTATTGCCTATGTTCACCAGCGGGTTTACCCTACTTTGTCTTCCCTAATGGCTCTTCACATCCTCAGCCCCTTAGAGAGTCAGAAGCAGAGGCAAAGAAGTGGCACTGAGCCGGGCTCGGTGGCTCAGCCTGTAATCCCGCGCTTTGGGAGGCCGAGGTGAGTGAATTGCCTGAGCCCGCGGGTTCAAGACCCACCTGGGCAACTTGGTGAGACCTCATCTCTACAATAAATCAAAAAATTAGCCAGGCGTGGTAGCGCGTGCCTGTAGTTCCAGCTACTTGGAAGGCTGAGGCGGAAGGATTGCCGGAGCCCAGCAG